>JAHWFP010236554.1:0-10569 GCA_023313725.1 Lithobius niger
AGCGTCCAAGAAAACAAGATGCAATTAAACTAGAATTTTATTTAACGTATTACACGGCAGCACTATGTTGCCATCCCACCAACCATGTTTTAGGCCTTGTAAACTACATTACCCGATTACGTACTTAACTTCCTACGTCTAAGACGAACACTATTCCACACACGCTTTAATTTGATCAGAATCTAGAGAATTTTAAAATGTCGATCTTTACTTTGAAAGGTTTCCGAAAATTCACTAAACCCTTTATTGATTACGCACATTCTTCGCAAATAACATAGTAGCATCAAAATTTCGAGAACAGTTTAGTGAACAGTTCAACGAACAGTTTAGTGAGCCAACAGAATGTTTGTAAGTTTTTTGTTTTTTTAACTTGACAAACCTTGGTTGTTCTTACCTGATGCAACGGGTTTAAAAACCACTTTTCCCGGAAGCCAATGTCAGGATCCATCTGAGGAGCGATCCGAAAATCCCAAATTCCATCCAACAATTTGGTTTCTCTGCTTTCTGAGTCTTGAGGGTACAAGCTGCCATCTGTATGAGAAGATACAGCACTACCAGCCACCAACATTAACATCGCTGACCGCCATATAGTCGGATGAACCTAGAGCAAAGGAAGACGTAATTATAACAACAGACTGAACTGTCATGTGAATAGTTCAAGTACATGCATCCTCTGGCTCCAAAGATCTGAAAATCTGCCTGTAAAGAAAAAAATATAGTGGTCACTGTTCAAATGGTGTCCGCAACAAGGGTTTCTACCTGACTCCAGCTATCACTGGTTAATCCAGTTATCACAATACGCTAAACTGCCGCCGTAGTGATCACTGTCTAAATAGCAGCCTTGTTGCAGTCCAGTACAACTGTAGTGCAGCTCTAACAAGTTGCAATATGTAGTCTGATCAGTTCGCCTAAAGCTCAATCCTTCTGAGTTTGCACACAAGTAGTAGGCTCTAGTTGTTTACGTTGTTGCCATACACGCAAAACCTACAAAAGGGGGTGGTATCCAGAATGTAAAATTGTTGGATGAAAAGCGTGTTTCTACGTGAAAGTGCACAACAAATTACGTAATTTGTCGGATTTTGTCTGATGACAGGGATTTTGTCGGGTATCGTTGGTACCGGGATACGGTAGATTTTGCATGTACGGTTGTTGCATACATAAAATTAAAAAAATAATTCAATTGGGAGTAAAAGGTGTAAGGGGAAATTGGCTCAACCTCGTACCTACTTGTGTGCTGTTGTGTTGTGGTTGACTTTTGTTGGCGCCAAAATCTTTTGTGTGACTGCAAGGACTTTTGGGTTTTGCGCCAAAACCATGAGCGGACGTGCAGGAGAACGTGGCCAAGTATTGTTGGCCACGATTGGTAAAAACTTTGTAACCAAGAACTGGATTGGTTAACGAACTCAAGTGCTGATTGGTTGTCCGGTGGAGCTCTGGATCCGACCGAAGCATATAAAATTGTCAAGGGCTTCAGAGCCTGGTGTTCAATTCTCGTTGATTCTTGTGCTATACGTTACTGTTGGTGGCAGCGGACGGACGCCGAACTATGAAGCCCAGCAGTTTCACCGGAGATCGATCACGAAATTGTCGGAAGAGCAGACGTCACCAACTGTAACGTGTGTTCAATGTAGAAGCCAAAATTTGAAGTAGTTAAACCTTGTTTAATACGGAATAATCATGACAAGATTTGGGTTACATTATAACGTTCTTTCTCAACACAAGAATCAACGAGAATTAAACACCAGGCTCTGAGGCCCTTGACTTTTATATGCTCCGGTCGGATCCAGAGCTCCACCGGACAACCAATCAGCACTTGAGTTCGTTAACCAATCCAGTTCTTGGTTACAAAGTTTTTACCAATCGTGGCCAACAATACTTGGCCACGTTCTCCTGCATGTTCCTTCATGGTTTTGGCGCAAAACCCAAAATTCCTTGCAGTCACACAAACAATTTTGGCGCCAACAAAAGTCAACCACAACACAACAGCACACAAATAGGTACGAGGGTGAGCCAATGTCCGTTACAAAGGCAAAGCTATTGCCTAAGGGAACCAAAAAAAACTGTAAAGTTGCAAAACCACAGAAAAAAAAATTAATTTTAATCGGTTGCAAGTATCGGCTGAAAATGGATCGTGCAGATACCATGGTATCTGCACTGATAGGATACTTGTACTGGTATCGAAAAAGCCCTAGTAATTAGGCTACCTTACTATTTTATGGGAGAATCTTGGTCGTACCCAAAGCAACAAACAACAGGCAACCATACTGCTGCACGATTGTGACATCATTGGCACATTGACGATTCAATTGCTGATGACAGTAAGATGGGCCGTAAGATTTGTAGCATTGAGGACTGTGAGGCGCTTCTGTGCGATTTGGACAGGATGGTGGCGTGGACCTAAGAAGCTATGATGACATTGAATATTGCGAAATGCCACATCCTGCGTATTGGCTGGCGGCCAGGAGAGCTAGCTTTTCCTTGCAAACTTGGTGGAGTGTCCCTTAATGTGGTTGATTCTGATAAGGATTTGGGAGTGGTTGTCTCCGAGAATGGAAAGTGGGTTTATCAGTGTGCTGCTGTTTCGATCAAGGCTAACCGGGCCCTTGGTCTTTTACGGCGGACAATTTAAACGCGGTCGCCAAAGGTATTGGTAGCAGCTTATAAAGCCTTAATTAGACCTATGTTGGAGTATTGTTCTCCTGTCTGGTCCCAGTATCTGTTGGGTTACATTAGGAATGGTGACGCAGTGCAAAGGAGATTTACGAGGATGTTTTGGAATTTACGGCATTCTGAATATGAGGATCAGCTGGGCTCGCTTGGGTTGGAAACCATTGTTGATCGAAGGCAAAATCTCGATCTGATTTGTGTCTTCAAGCTCCTGAGCGGACTCGTTGACGTCCATTGGAGGAAGCTCCTGACTCGTGGATAGGCTTGCTGGACCTCGTACTTTGTTTCTTCGGCGATGTCGGGTGGATGTTCGGAGGTTTTGCTTTGGTGTCAGGGTGGTCAGAGCGTGGAATGCTCTACCTGATGACGTCACATGTGGCCCTCCCTCAGTGTCTGTAAACGTCGCCTGTCCCTATGCAAAACCACGGGATAGTTTGCGGCTTCCACGGTTTTTTTTCCTGTCCTTTTGGATTTTCGCCTTGCTTGGATTCTTATTTATACTTTATACCGTAAATCGTGGATTAAACGCCCATGGGCTTATGCAGTTAATTTGGCAAAAATAAGGGGTGGGCTTTAAATCAAGCATTATCAATTTTCTAACCTTTCTTCGAAGGAAAGGTTCTGAAAGACCAATTTTTACATCCTTTTAATTGCTGTGAAGAAGGGAGAAGGCTTAGGTGAGAGATGCCTTGTGCAGGTGCTAGGAGCTAAAGGAAGAGTCCACTATTACTACATACACGGAGGGAGAAGGGGCCAGTAAACATAGCAAGCAGTACTATCTTTATTCACATTGTATAACTTTTAGGTAATTTTTCGTAAAAAAACGACAATTGGAGGGGTGGGTTTTAACTCCATATTTCATGATTTTGACTTTACAGCATTTTAAGGGGTGGGCTTTAGCTTCAATTGGGCTTTTAATACACGATTTACGGTAATCGTGCAGCATTATGGTCTAGCAGATGCTAGGTTGGTAAACAAGCGGGAAGTTACCACATCATGATCATGCTATCAGCAAAGTTACAATAATGGAAGAGCATGGATGCAGCCATAATGTAGAAACTCCTATTGTTGCAGTTTTGCTAACTACAGGGGATGCTATCTCTCTGCTAAGTAGGTCACATGATAGCTTTGACATGCTTATTACAATTCATTCAAACAATGAGTCGCCCATTGCTGTAGCTGTGCTGATGGCATGACCATAATATGAGTTCACATCCTGCTTGTACCGATGCATTTCTTTTCCTGAGCACTGCATGAAAGACACCCTGCATGAGTTAGGAATAACAGCATATGCTACATGCTAAACGGCCAACTCTTGCAGATGGTTTTTCGTGCAGTGCAGGGCTGAGGAAAAGAAACATGCTGTATTCCAAGCTAGCATCTGTTAGACCATGTGACACAAAAGTTGCTGAGGTCACATTGATTGATTCATGGAGCAGTATGGTCTCCCCATGTGTGTTGCTATGGGTACGTAAAAAGGCCTCCCATAACAATTGAGGCAATTACTCTAAGCTCTTCAACAATGCGTGTCTCAATGTTGTTTGTACTGTACTCCTAAGGGATTGGTCAATATTCCATTATTTATTTCCGTAGGGGGGGGGGGGGGGAGGAAATGGGAATCATGAACTTTCTGGACCCTCTCTGGTGGAGCGGTCACAAAATAAATACTGGCCAAACTGGAGAAAAAAGTAATTTTTGGACCTCAAAAACGACTTCACAGTCAAAATTTCTATAAATGCCGTAGCTCCTAGACACCTCCCCTCCACATCGTGTAAGATTTTGACTTTTGACATTATTTCTAGTATCTACTGTCATCCGGTTCTTTAGTAGTTGGTGCCAATATGCATCCTTTACGTCAAAGTTATTCCAGTGTCATGAAGCATGAATCTCGGCCCAAAGGTGGCTTAAAGCACACTTCTTTGAATTCCGAAAACATCGTTCTGCGAAACTCCATTGCAAAACAAACAAAAGTCACTAGAAAAACGCTCACTTTCACAATAAAACACATTTACACAGTCTAGCGAATTTTCGATTGTTAACTACTATCTTCCTCAGGCCTTAAGATTAGTTCGGACTCTGTTTACATCTCCGTTATCGTCTGCTTGGGACGCTACGCAACGCACCAAGTTTGGAGCATGGCAACGAACAAACCGACGATAACAGAGCTGTAAACAGTCCAAACTAACTTTAAGGCCTGAGGAAGTTAGTAGTTAACTATCGAAAATTCGCTTAGACAGTGTATCGTTTTGTTGTGAAAGTGAGCGTTTTCTAGTGACTTTTGTTCGACTTCTTTGAATGTTTCTAAGAACATAGTTTCATGTAATGGCTCGTTCGTTTTCCATACACTTGGGAACTTGTCGATACGAAGCTCTTAATTTTAATTAGTCTACAGTAAATCATCTACACATAAAGTGGCACTATCACCGATTGAAATGCGAACGAAAATAATGTGGCGCCATCTAGCGGCAATGATATTGTTAATCTTTATAGCTTGCTCCCAGGTGCACGAGGACGAACCAAATTTTCACTTAATAATTTAGGATGTCGTGGCTTGTTTGTTTCGTTAAAAGAAATGCCGTTATGCATTCCTTCGCTTGGTGCAAGCAACAGCTAGATAGTACTACATGGCGCTAGATGTTGTCAGATTTCGTCTGCTTTCAATCGGTGATAGTGCCACTTTAACCTGAAAAAGGCATAAGAAAAAGTTGCTTTTTGCAGTGGGAGGAAGGGTCGGAATGATTTTGGACCTTGGGTGGGGGGGGGGGGGTTTTTTTTTTTTAGGTGCGTGGAAGGGGGGTACCCAAAATTTGGGGGGTCACTTTTAATTACTCTACCCCCCCCCCCCCCCCCCCCCCCCCGACCATACTTAAATGTGCGTGGTCGTCTGGGGGGGGGGGGGGGGCTATCGAAGCCAAGCGATAGCATCTTTTTTTAGCAGGATTATAGCAGCAAGAGTCACAATGATTGAGCGGTATCGTTCTGATTCTGTTGTTGGTATGCTAACCATGCCGGCTTCATACCAAGAGTATTTTGTGCCGGCTTCTTGCGGCTTGGTACGCCTCCCGCAATAAAGTTATAGCAGGCCCTGTGAAATAAACCACCTTCCAACCACTATTATTCTTACTTTGTCCAAAAGTCGGGCAAACACGATCACACTTCCAACGGAGATGACAAATAAAATACCAACTAAAGTCCGAAATCGCAGGCGAGGCCAAAATCGCCGCATGGCCGTTTGTGTTCGATTTCGAAGCTTTTGAGATCAGTCTGTATTTTTCCTTTCTAGTTCACTGCTGAAAATATTGCGTTCGTGTGATCCATGCATATTAGCAAACTTAGTGGCCAGCTGTGTCGTCGTTTTGTTGCGTATAATACGGATCTGGAACCTACACGGTTCACGAACTAATCGTCAAAAGCATCGCCCAGCTTCTCAACTCAAAATGCTCGAAATCAACAATCGTTTATTGGAGTCCAGACGGCATGGCTATCGGCCCCAAAATCAACTGTATTTTAGCACGCGCGCGTCGCTGTGGCTTGGCTTTCTGACATTCATTCAAACATTCTTTTTAATGTTTATTTTTATTTGAGGATAAGTACGATGCTAATTTATTCATTATTCTCATCAAATTCAGTTCCTGTTATTTCACTTAAACGTGACAAATTTCAATAAACAAATGGCTTATAGAACTTTGCTATAAGGACAAGATGTGGAACTCAGGGGCGGCAGCCTGTGTTATTTCTCGCTCGCGCTCGTGTTAATTTGGAGAGTCACGTAACCAACCCGTACAGAGGCAAGATCAGCGATTGGCGAGCATTTCTTCCTCACCCAACCCACCACACATTTACCAAAAATGTCCTTTGTTTTATTCCAGATGCCCTGATTTTCCTGTCCGTGTTTCCCTATCGGGGAGTCAGGGACACAAGAAAACGGCCCTGGGGTAACAAAGTGATGTAGGGGCAAAGTTCTACAAAAGTAGCAAGTAACTCACCCCCCCCCCCCCCCCCAAAAAAAAAAATATATATATATATATATATTTGGGAAGGGGCGGAGTTGCTTGCTATTTTGTATGTTGCCTCTAGGCCGCTTTGTTATCCACAGGGCCTTTTTTTTTGTCCAAGATGTCCAATATTTTTGGCAAAAATAGATTTTTTTCAAGGGGGGGGGGAAGTGGAGGGGGGGTTTCTTGCTACATTTTTACTTTGCCCCTTGGCCCAGGGGCAAAGTACAAAAGTAGCGAGCAACTCCTGAGGGGTCCTGTTTAGGGTTCCTTGTACAACTTTTTCATTGGGCGCCTTCGATAACTACCAATCCAAACTCAACCAAACACAACCATCTGGGGGCAGTTTGGTACCGTTAACACACAGGATGCCCATGAGCAAACTTCGCTCTGCCTCCAGACTGGATGAGTTTGGTTGAGTTTGGCTTGGTGTTTTCGAAGGCCCTGATTGTTGTACCATTGTTGCAGCAGTGGATTTATGTCATGAAGACACACTGCTGCAACAAAGAAACCGTTGTCATACGACTAAGAACCACAGCTAGGTGTGGGTTTCTTACTGACGTACGTAAGAAAACGTAGGTCTTTAGTTCTACTTAATTAGTAAAAATACAATCGCGGTCCATGTTTACGTACCCCAAATCGTTTCTAAAGTACTATTAAACTATTTCACACTTTAAATTAACAACTATTAATTTTTAAAATAAGAAAAAAAATTCGAGGAATAGAAAACGAAGGCGTGGAATTCTTACTTACATATTAAGTAAATCTACTACTGCTATCAATGTTTACATATCAATGTTTACATATCAATGTTTACATATCAATGTTTACGTATCAATGTTTCCAAAATAATACATTTATTGCAGCTGAAAAAAGATCCGAAGGAAAGAGATGAAACTAATTAAAATAAACAAATAAGCCATTTATTGCAATTATTGAGTTTAAAAAACGGAGTTGGAGCAAAGCATTGACGCATTGACGCAACAATTGCGGACGCAACAATTGTTGGAGCAAGCATTGACGCCAACAATTGTTCGGTGTACTATCACAACAATGGCTCGGTTGTTGTTGTACAAATACGTCCGATGACGGTTCGGCAACAATGCGGTAACACTGTCACTTTATTGCAACAATGGCCCGTTCAGTAAAGATTCAACTTGTCGTTGTACAAATATGTTCGACGATGGCGTTCTGCAACACTGCACCTTACTTTTTGGCTAGTAGTGGTGGCATCGAAAACTTAGTATGATTATTTAAAAGGTTACTAAAAGCTGGAAGGTTCTACTGGACCAGATGGACCATGAACGTGTTTAATCTACCATTGTTTACCACACTGTTACGGTACTAGTGTTTTAGATTGTAAATCTCTAACAATTAGTACATGCACACACAGAAACGAAACGTCATGGTTATTGTAAGTGCGCAAAGGATCATATAATCGCAGGATGCAATAAATATAGACCCCAATATTCACCAGAAAATCTCATAAACGCCACATTTTAAAACAGATTTTTAGCAAGGGAAAGACTAATGGTACGTCAATAGACCTTTGAGGCCGTACTTGATGTGGAGGATCGAGAAAAACTGGCGTTGGGAGGAATGTACGTACTTTAATAAATTTTTGATTTACAACAAATCCTGCGATTTGTGACTTTGGAAATAAAAGCATAAAAGCCAACAGAGGGAAGTAATAATTACGGCCGTCGTCATTTCCACTGTTGACATAATGGACCGGACTCCGCTTTCTTTGGTGTTTGGCTGGGTTTTCCCTTCCCTTCCCTTCCCCCTTTCCCCCTTCCGTCATCCAATGATTAGAAAAACACCATTTTCAAATTGGCTCGCCTTTAATAACGATATCCTGAATGACACGCCTTTAACAATTAGACACGGCCTCGGCTTAACAATTGGTTAAAAAAATATTGGCTTAAAATAATATTCCATGGGCTGAAATCACTTAAAAACACAATACTCCTCTAAATTTAACGTTTTGCCTTGTACTTCCTAAACAATAAGAGACAGCTGCTTGGCAATTGGACCATTGGAAGCTGGGGAAAATCCTTGAAAATGGTGTATGCAAACGTCAAATTCGGTCGATGAGAAATGAAAATATTTTCAGTTTGGTTTATTACCGATCTAAATGAGTTTACCGACCCCAATCTCGGTAAAGATCGGTCGGTAAAGATCGTTAAACATTGGTGAAGATCGGGTTCGGTATCAACCGTGACTTACAAAATATGCTATTAGTTGCTTAGAGTCAACCGACACATGTCTGTTAGTGAGGCCGCTCAACGGGTTTCAAAGGGTTTAACGAGCGTTAACCACTCCTGGTCATCTGCCCGAAACCCTAAGGGCCTATGTCTGCAGCACCCAGATTCCTAGGCGGTCATCCACCCAAGTATCAATCGGGCCCAATGCTGCTTAACTTTGGGGATCTGACGAGAACCGGTGTTTCCAGCGGTGAGGCCGCTTCTTTATCATCAATAATCACCTTTTTTAACAATCGGATGCCTTCAACAATTAGAAACGGCCTCACTGTCTCGTTGTTTGTTTCTTTGCTCTTGGCTATTGTTCCATTTTGCCACCGTGATGGTTCCTCAACCCCATGTTCGATTTCGGATTTATTGTTTGATAAACCCTGTCAGGACACCCGTACTACTGCATGCAAGTTTGGTTTGGATAATCTTTGTGGTTTTCGCGTGATGCGCGGTCTAAGATTACAATGGAGTGTGATCATAGCGAAGCTTCGTGCCAATTAATCAATTTCTCGAAATACCAATGAAGTCAGGGCCTCGTCAAGGTGTGAGTCTTGACGAAAAATAAACTGTGGGAGAATTAAACCGTGAGCAATGGCTGTTTGCCGTGACGTCACCATGAGTTAGCCAATGACGAACGAGAACAACGGCTGTTTGGCCGTATGATTGGACTAGCCCAGACACGTGATATGCACGTCACAGCAAACAGCCATGGCGTGTGGTATAAACCAAAATTAGACTGAACAAATTCTTCTAAGAGAAGCTGGGGAACTTTGGGGTTAAGTTAGGGTTAAAAGGCTTAATAAAAAGGCTTAGGTTAGGTTGGGGGAAAAGAGCCTAACCAAAATTGGGCCTACTAGAGGCCTAACAGCCAAAAATCCCCCTAACACCTAGCAGGGGTTGAGGGAGGACTGGCCCGAAGGCTTTCTGATTTTCCATGCTGGCCCCCTTGCTTAAATACGTTTTGGTAACCCCTGACAACCGCGAAATGGCCAGGGTATTATGGGTAACAGAGAGTTCTAGAGGCAGGAACCGGAAATATAATTACAAGGCATAGATAATGTCCACCTATGTAAGATAGACACACAAGACTAAGATTGGCCATTGGCCCCAGCAAACATGCAAGTAAACAAGATTTGCGACAAGTCTGATGGACCAACAACATGGGAGTTTCCGAACAGGTCTACTGGCAAACAAACTACTCGCTACAACTACATTGACATTGTCAAGAACATCGAGAACATTATGCTGTGGTATTTTATTTTTAAGTTACCGGTATGTGTACAGATATTAGAGAAATATCTACATGAGCCACAATAATTTAATAATCATAATTTTCAAAACGTGTGTGGTTGTGGGTTCGTAGTGACTCTTTCACGAAAGCATAATTCCACCTTATTAATGGCAGTGTTCTTGAGGAACTTTGTGGAAATGGTCAATATGGATTCCATGATTGCTCAGGTAGTGTTTGAAATGCCCAATGACGGCATTTGGCGTTACGTGTCTTCTGGAGAGAAGATATGCGTAAGTCTGTGAACCTAAAATCAAAATCGTTCATCATTAATCAATCAAAGAAATGAAAAATCTGCATAATAAGATCAGAAATCAAAAGTGAAATTCTTAAAAGTACATTCCTCCTAGGGTCATTTTTCTCG
>JAHWFP010236563.1:0-14119 GCA_023313725.1 Lithobius niger
ACTAGATAATTGGATTACCCTGGTTGAGCAAAACTGAAAATATCCACGGTTAATCAATTTAATGCAAAAGGTGGTTGGCTTTTATCTAAGAAATTGACTTGTTTTATATTTTTATAATTTAATTTCATTTTTGTTAATGTCTCTTGCATTTATGTGGGCAAGTTTAAGTTAATAATGTTTAGATATGAGAGACATAACATACTGAATGGAAACTTCCAGTTCTGAAAGTTCTTGTCAACAAATGAAAGAGCTCCAGAAATACGGATTTCTTTTCTGTCCCTGTTTGAGAATTTCGTGTTCCAGGTAAAGCCAAACTGTTTTTATTTCAAGTCTTTAAATAAGTTACCTGGTGTAAATAGCGCTATAGTAAGGTTTAGTTGGAAGTGTTAGCACTCTAGTCTTCGTATCATCGGGAAAAAGGTTTGCAGTTGAAAAGTAGTAGCAATTAACCCCAGGCTGCCACAGTATTGGGTCTACATTACGGAACTTTTCTTTAACGCGTAAGCACGAAAAATATCACCAGTCGTGATAGTTTGCCTGTTTACTTTGTGACTGCTAACTTTGGTTTTTGGGTGTATGGGTTTAATTTTTGCTGCATAGTTATAAAAATTCGGTCATTGTAATGTAGTGTGGAGAAGCAAGGGTTTGGTCAATCCCGTAATATATAAAAAAGTATGGGTTCCAGTGGGATGTTGCCAGTGGCCGTTATATCCAGTTAGTTTGAAAATCCACTCATCGCCATAAGTTAATGATATAAGTATGGCTTGTTAGCGTCATGTCACCACTGTGCATGAATGAAGAATATATAATTAGAAACCAGTCTATTTTAGATAAATGCACATTGGTGACGCCACACTATCACAGGATCATGTTAAAACTGTGGCAGTTGGGCAATCTGCCAATCCACTTATGTCACCATGGGTTAGTTTTGACAACCCACACTTTTGCCGTGAGTTAAAATTTATAACGTCACCTCTTTACAACGACCAAATTTTCATAACATCAAGAAAATCGCATCATAGGCTGTACACCAACAAAACTTCAAAATATCTGAGCTGTCGAAACTTTTCGTAAGTAATGTGATAAAAAAAGTTGAGCTGAGCACACCAAGCTTTTCATATAACCCAGGCAATTCCATTGCATATTCAGTGACCATAATATTCTCCAGTGGATGTGAAAACTATTGCCGCTTCATTTGTTGACGGCACAATATTTAACTGATTTTAATTCTGCACCAGTTACTGTCAAGCCCATTTTATTTATTTGATGCTTCACAAAATAAAATAAAAAATAAAAAAATAAATAAAAAAGCCAATAGCCTTTGTGATTCTTCCATGCCGCTCTTTAAGTGTATTATATCTTGTATTTTTTTCTGTGGGGACGGGAAAGGGGTTATTAAAGGACCGAATGTACAAATCCTTGCGACTGACAGAACTGAGCTGTGTGCAAAAATTATGCATGCTCTCAGTTCTGCAATCAGTAAAACCTTGACAATACTTAGAGCAGAATTGTAAATCAGCTAGGTATTTTCCCTGCAAAAAAGGAAAGCATGCGGTAGAGTATTAGTATTAATTGATTTTGGAGTAAAACTTTTTGAGTTTCCAAACTGCATTTTGGTTGCTTTCGTTGCTAATTTTTTATGGACACACTGTATGGTTCGTGCATTTTGTATGTAGCCTAAAATGCACGAATCACGAATTGCAATGTCCTAGGGCACTGCAATTTTGTTGTACGTTAGGACAGAGCCGTAACACTGCACAGCATTTCTCGATAACGGAATGCTTCATAAGCATTAACACATTAGTGTTTTAATATATCCATTCTCATACAGTAATGTATACATTAATATTTAACTCTTAATACAACGTAAAGGAACTAAGAAAATAGGTAATTAGTCAAATGTGAGGGCCTCAATGTTGCAAAAAAAATCGATTATAAAGAAAGTCAAAGACCTTTTTTTTTTGTATTTGGCTCCGCAAAAACATTTTTTGGTTTAAATTATTTGGTTTGTAAAGTTGAACATCAGGCAACCAAACATTTTATTTTATTATTTATTTTATTTAACTGACCACATTTCTTTGACCACATGACGTGTAAAGCTCTAAGCTTGAAAACTGTATGCTGAAAGCCTGAAAAAATAATATTTTGCAAATGTGTTAGTTATGTAATCCAGTAATTAAAGTCTTTTAGTGTTTGCAAATAACTGCCTAGTTATTTGACATAGAGGCTTGGGTATTCTGACTCATCGAAACACTCGTTTCGAATAGTTAAAAATGAATACTGGAATGTCAAAATTGGTCAGAATTTGGTGAAAATATAATTTTAGTAGTAGTACAAAGATTTACATAAACCGCTTTTATCCTCAATAATTTAAGGTACTGGCACACACATATAAACCAAATGTTTAATTTTACATAGCCTTTTATATTTTCGCATTCTGCAATTAGCGAAGTTCTAAAATAAGAGTCAAGTCTTCTTAGTATCCTGCCTCCTTTCTGAATTTGATATGCATTTATTTCCAAATTAATTTATTTATCAACACAATGCTGAATTGAAAATTTTGGCTTCAACACCAGGCAGAAATTACCCAAATAGTGGTTTTGTGAGTGTGTGCTCACTTATCGTTGAAACCAGGGTGGTAAGACAAATGTTCCTCATTAATTTTATGATAACTATTCACAACAAGGCCTACCATTTTTATTTGATGTGCAATCTTCTCTACTACGTCCACGAGCCTTTTTCTTGAAATTTTGAGCCAAACGTTTGTCCAACTCATTTGTTTCGCTCAACGGCAATCCTAAAACCTAGAGAAAAAAAAACCAAACGTACTTGTAGTACATTGTAGTACTAGAACATCGTTAGTAAGCGGAGTTTTTTTCGTAAATAGATCGTTGGACGAGCCTAGCAGTCTCTCACTCTACTTTGGTCAGCTAGTGGCATACCTACGGGAATAACGGCAAAGTAGCCTCGACCGCGCATAGAGAATTTGAGGGTGCAAGAGGGTGCATCAGTTAAGTAGGTTAGTAGCCACTTTTGCAACGGGCATGCTTTGCTGCTTGGGTAAGGGAATGGAGCGGTGGGCTTTAATTTTTAGCTCTTTTCCAGGTTTGCCAACGATTCATCTTTTCATTTTTTCTATTAAAGGTTAGTGTCAAAATAACTGGTAGTTACCTCTGCCAACTGTGCTGCATATTACTAGTGCACGTGTCTGTGGCCAATGGACATGTGCTATAGGAACCAGAAAAACCAAGTTCCAACCAATCAACTTTCGATTTGCCCTTGAAATGTCTGGCAGTTTTTTGTGTGTGGTGGCAGCTTTGCTTTTTGGCGTAACTGTGCCGACACTACCACGCCACTGTATTGGCATATACTTGCAGGGAATTTTACAGGGTTTATTTTCAGCCATCGACTGGATCAGATTCTTTGGTCATCCAAGATGAGCTCTTCCAACACTCAAGAGCAGAAGAAATACACAAATAAAGTTTAAAGCACTAGAAGGGGCAGTACCAACTGGAAGATATACACTCTGACGATACAGTGCTCTACACAGTACTCGGGACAGTGACTACTGGTCAAAATAACTGGTGGTTATCTCTGACAACTGTGCTGCATGTTGCTTATGCGAGTGACAGTATAGGCATCTCTGAAACCATAGTTATGTTCCTAGGAGCAAGACAATCAAGACTTGCAGGGAATTTCACAGATTTTCCTTTACTGTTCAGTCACCAAGTGGAAAAGCTTCTTTGGGCATTCAAGCTGCTCTCTACCAATGCTCAATCTTTGATGACCAGGATCAGAACTACATATATAAAGTTTAGTGCACTAGAAAAGGCAGATACCACCTGGATAACATTCACTCTGATGATGCAGTGCTCTGCGCAGTACTCAGCACAATGACTACGCATCACAGGGTCCTTATGGAGCCTCCATACGAATTGTGCAAGACATGATGCAACGTGTGTAGGCTTTGCAAGTACACAAGGATACAAACTTTAAGGGTATTTAAAAAATATTAAATTACAGCATCATAAATAAATCTGTGGCATTACAATCAGAATATTGAAGGCTCAAGGGGTGTCATTACTGTACAACATACGTCCAATGTATTAAGGAAAATTGGAAATTAGCCAATAGCGATAATTATACACTAGAAATAACGAAGCCATAGCGATTAAAGTGCTATGCATGTGATCTGGGGCAAACTGGGTAGCTGGTTCGAATTCGGGTCATGCCACTCCAACGAAACGTAAGTGCGTAAAGGTGGCTTACTGAACTACGTTATTTCTAGTGCATAATTTTTGCTATTGGCTAATTTCCAATTTTCCTTAATATTATTTACAACAATTTTTGTCTATTTATTTTGTCCAATGTATAATGTTGAATTATTAATGGATGGTTAGTAAACTTCAACACAAAATAAAATAACCACTTGCTTGTATGCCTTTAAACGTGCACTACCTTGAGTGTTGAACCAACATTTCAGACATAAGAACTTGTTTTGCTCTGTTTTTACATTCTTTTTTCTATTTTTTTTTCTGCGTTAAAATTGACTGAAAAATGTCCTTTAGAAAATTATTTTTGTACACCAAGTTTGTCTTAAGATATCTGAATTATTTCACGGAGTGGTGGTTCGTAAAATTTTAAAACAAAGTAGTTCTGAAAAATGAAAAAAGTAAGTGAACAATTAAACCACCAGAGAATATCATATGCTAGGTTACAAACTAGGTTGCAGTGAATACTCCTTATGGACCTTTGTTTCATCATAGTAGCAGAATTTGGATTAAAACTAGCAAATGATTAACTGCAAGCATTATAATCAGTGAAACTTTGATGATAGTGTTGTCGGATTAGCAGCGACTTCAGTAGGTTGTCTTTGCAAACAAATGTACAAACTAGTTTGTTGGATTGAGTCGGACTCATGTTGCGCCAATTAGGGTTTAGTACGTAATATTGTGTTTTTCTAGTGTAATTTTCACCATTGCTACTTACTTACATTAAGGACTGACACGAATTTTTTACAGTATTTCTATCTTCCAAATTCTATGTTCCAAATTCAATTGTTGTTATCAAAACCACAGAACGCATTGCCATACCTGACATGCAAAAACCAATGGGTCATCTTGGGGTTCTAACAAGTAATAAATCTCCTCCAGTGGCGTTTCAAATTTCAGATCTTGACCACCAAGAAATCCCGTGCAACACTCAGCTTGTAGCCGAAGGATTTGGTTTGTTTGAATCAGTGAATCTGTAGGAGAAAATAACGGTAAGCATTTTTTGACTAAGCAAGCAAAGTGAGCAGGGTCCTATTTTACTCGGCTTTTTGCCATTTTGCTCTGCTTGTCTGTTTATATCTTCTTCAGCCATGCTCAAACATCTGGACTAATTCAAATGAACACAATTTCTTTTCTTCTTTGTCCCAGATTCGTGAAGCACACTCCTAGCATATCAACATACGATATCGTTAATTTTGGCATCTTGTAACCTATGATCCTGGTTGGTAACAGCTAAAAAGATAATAAACTCTACTAGGGTGTTTATGAATCTTGGACCAGAAAAGGGTATATAAAATAAATCACAAAAATTGCTATGAATTATACATATAAAAGAAAAAGGAAAAAAGACAAACAGTGAAAATTATTCAGTAGAAATAACTTCGAACATTATGCCAACACAATCTGTCCTAGACAATGCCAAATAACGCCTTTATCAGTATGGCCGCATTATTGCAGTGATCTGGGATAGATCGGGTTGACAGTTCGAATCCAGGTCACACCATTTCGATGAAACGTAAAGGTGGCTTACTGTTCTACATTATTCATAGTGTATGTTTTTGCCATTTGGCTTGTTTTCCTCTTTCTTTTACAGGATAGGAAATGGCTATTGCCACCATCCCCCAAATATTACCATTACCCCATCCTCTTCTGATGCTCATGCTACAAATTCAGACATTAACCTGTGAGGATATCGCAACATAGGTGCAACTCGTATCTTCCTTCCATGTAGGTACGAGTAATGGCAGAGAGGGAAAACCAGGGTTTGATGAAGTTGTGGACACAGGCTACACACAGCTACATACTAATCTTCATAAGGAGTCAAACTGACGACCCCAGAGAAGGTAGATGTTGTGGTGTGGGTTTATATTGGCAGTGATCTGTCAAATCACTCCATACTTGGTTGCGTCCTGCCAAGTATGAAGTGATGGCAGGACGCAACCATCACTTCATACTGTGTATTGGGGTTGATTTGACACGTCACAACCAATACACACCCACACCACACACGCAGATCTTCTTTGGGGGTTGTCAGTTTGACTCCCTATGAAGATTAGTGAGGGAAGGTGTAGAGGAAAATAAATTACTGATACAATTAGCAAACTTGCTTGCTGTCGTCTGACTCTTCCCTGGTTGTAGAACCTCGACTCTCATGGTGAGGCTCCACTCCAGCGAACACCGAGAGCTAAGCAACACAGAGAAGCCAACCCTCATGGACTGAGACAGTGCTCAGTTCCACCCACACAGCCTTCACATGGCCAACACCTACATTCGTGGGGAGAACAAAATCATGAGTGTGGACATGCTTGAGCCGAGAAGGTATCGAGCCGGTAAGTATCAACTCAAAGCAGTACTGGAAACGAAAAATTCCAGCCAGAAATCCGTGAATGTGCAGAAAGCCAATACTGCAAAGGGGGCAGAACAATACCCAAGGGGAAAGAAACATCCATAGAATGCACTTGTTGGGTCTGTTTGGAATAGCGACTAAGGGCCAACCAATGTCCCCAAAAGCCAATAAATAGAGCAAAGGTCGTTAATCTGGTCAAGCCAAGTTGCGACCAAGTTTGAATTGACGAGCAAAGTCCGAACTTTGGAAAGGCATGCTAAAACGTGTCTTTGCCCCAAATGTTCAGCTTTTCAGCTTTTCAAAGGCATAGATGAGGAAACTAAATTTGACCCAGTACCTTTAGTTAATGGTTAAGCGACAGGAGGACCTTTCTTAGCTTTAACCAGTACTTGAGGCAGTTCTACGATTAGTTCTCATGCTACTGTTTGCGCCTTGCAAGTGAGGGGCATAAAGTGGCATATAGATTGCTGCATTTCCGTCATCCTGGTCACTGGAAGTATTCTGGGTGATGGGTACATGAGTGCAAAGATGATGTGGCCCGGTGGTTACTCTACTATGCATATCTTTCATCTTCTTGAGAATGCTGCATGTAGTGTAATTCTAGGCAGTGATTTCTTGGGTTCAACTCTTCTCATCCCAAACATCCAGAAAGGTGGCTGGAGTGTAGGTTCAGAGGAACAAGAAACCATCCCTTTTGCGAAGGTTGGGCTGACTAAAACTGTACAACTCGCACAACTGTTTGTAGAGGTGGAGAGTGTACGATGTGCTAAGGATGATACCTTGTTGGAGGAGAAAATTTGGATGAAAAAATCCTACAGGCCCACTGTTTGAATGTACAATGCAAACAGCTGAGAAGGCGTTTGTGCAAATTCAAACATATGTTAACATCTACACGAAGCAGTGTACATCGCTACCAGTGCAAGATGGAGGTCAAACCATGTACATGGCCAATACTTTTCCCTCATTGCCCTGTCAACAAGGAAGCCAGAGCAATCATTGAAGCCGAGATGCTTGATTGGATCCGGGATGATATAACTGAGTGCTCTGTGTTCCCATGGGGATCTGTACCTGTACTTGCCCCAAAACCAGGTTTACAATCCTTGACAAGAAATGAGGCTTCTTGGAGACAGGAATGGAAGCCAAAAGCAAGAAATAAACATTTTTTTGTTGTCATATGCGGTTGTGGCAGTTCCCAAAAATGCTGTATGGGCTATGCACTGGACGAGCATCCTTTGTGCGACTCTTGGGGAATGGCATTGGGTTACGCCCTTTACAGCCACTCCATGATTTACATGGACGATTTGGTCAATGGTCATGTATTCAGAAACCTCTCTAAACCACCTGAATCATATTTCAGATGTGTTGGATAGGCTAGGAAATGCCGGTATAGCAGTGAATCTAAAGAAAGTATGTGCCCTGAGTACAAAAAGTCCCCAAGAGTCCTCACATTCCTTACATAATCCGTCCCCAAGAGTTACCTCTAGAGCCTGTGAGGACTAGGTGATACAGCATTTTCCAAAGCCTTAGGGAATAAAGAGCTGGCATAAATTTCTTGGGATAATAGGCTTTTACAGTGCTTTCATGAAAGATTTCCATATCAAGGCAGGATCTCTTTATAAGGTATTGAAAGAACAATCACTGTGGGAGTGGCAAAATCCACAATCAAATGCTGTGCAGCAACTAAAAGACAGCATAGCAACTTATGTTTTAGTACTCCCCGGCCTGGATAAAATCATTTCGAAATTTCACGGATGCCTCAGTTCTAGTTTTGGATCTATGATTTCCCAACGCATCAATTGATGCGGGCTCATACTTATTGCATATGCTAAGACGATACTGTCTCAATTACGAGAAAATGAGTATTTCAGAGCTTTGAAATGGATGCGGAACTGTTTGCTCTTCAAAAGTTCAGACTATACATCGAAAATCCTCCTTTTCTCCTCAACACTGACCATTTCGCCCTCTCATTCCTAAAGTCAGTGTAACAGCTAACTGGACGGTCAGCGAGATGGATTTTGGAACTCCAAGGAATGGCCTTTGTAATTAGTTAAAAAAAAAAGATTTCTAACCCAAGTGAGAGGTGCAATGTCTAGGAGTTATGAGGACGAAAACACCGAGCTCATAACAGATTGTTAAGTTGGAACAAGTAAAGTAAATCAAGACTCCCACTGGATTCCCAAGTTTAGACCAAATCCAGAAGGTGAAGGTTAATGACAAATGGTCAAGTGGCCATCGTGCTAAAAAGAGGTTAGGAGGTAGATTGAGGCTTAATGGCATGTCGATAACTAGGTCATTAGCACCAACCCCAGTCAGCGTGCAGTTGCCCGGAATGCCACTGCACCACACATTACAGAGATGTTATCCAAACCCTAAATCTAGATTTTAGTGTACATCAATACCTCTTGCAAAAGTTGAAGAACCCCTGACAGGAGGACAGAATCATCACCCAATGGACAATGCTCTGTACCAAGGAAAGGGGAAATAGTGATGAACACCGTCAAGATGGTGACAATCAGCAAGAAAGTGATGGCCCATGAGAGGCCGGCAACACCAATGACATTCAGGAGGGATAACCCCCCTCAAAAAGACGCAATGAATAAGGTTGGAGTGGCCAATATGCAAATGTGTTAACACCACCTTTTCCCAGCGACTGCGGTGACAAGCCAAGTGCCATTCCTGGAGAGTGCCTTTAATAGCCTGCAGCTGACCGTACATTATCTGTTGATGAAAGCAACCCTGTTCCAGGGAGACTCTCTTGTTGTGATGGAATCTATGTCATAATCTATGTCATAATCTATGTCATCTATGTTCACGAAGCTTCTATGATGTGGCTTAGGGTAATAACCGGTGTAAAGCATTTTTACCAAAAAAAATTACTTCACCGAGTGATTGCTGCAATCCATATATCAACATTGGGCAGCCATTATGGATTGTTTAAAACTAAAAAAAGTTGCAAGAGTTGATTGGATGGGTTGGAATGAGGAGAGGTGCTGTAGAATTTGTATGCAGCAGCACAGTTTGTCAGACTTGCAGAACTAACACTTCCAAACCTGCTGGGCCCCTAATGACAATGGATATTCCAAATGCGTCTTTGAATCCATCCATGGATCTCATTGGGCCTTTACCCATAACCCAAACATACATTGCGCTAACTGTTCATTTACTTATGTGTCATTTATAGTGATTTGTGTGTATTGATTTAACAGTGCTACATTTTTTATGTATAATTTACAGTGATTTGTATATACTGATTTAACTTTCCTTTCCTTTACTCCTGTATCATTTACAGAAATTTGTGCATATTGATTTACATGTACTTCGCATTGCCAATGAACGGAGTTTGTCATGAAAACTATACAGGGTCGTTCTCAATACAGTATATTACTTTAACGTTTGTCGTGTATCCTTCTTTCAACATGACACTATACAGAATACTGTCAATGGGGCTCTGGCAGCTACAATAACTTGACCTTAAGAACGTTACGAATTCTACAATATCACTGCTGCAACTTACCAGGAATGTCTACTTGAATGGCTTCAAGACGCTTGCCCTTGACTTCCCTCTTCTGTCCAGAACTATTGGCAATGTGGATACAAGTGTCTTTTCCGACTTCATTACCAGAATTATCAATTAGCACAAACACTTGATTCTTGCCCTGAATAATTGTATTAAAGATAATTAGTTTGAAGTAAATAACAGCCAGCAAGTTAGATATTCGGCATAAAACACACATGCATATCGACTATACCATACTGGTTTGTGCAATATTCTTAGGCTCTGCACGGTTCGCAACAGGCGTAAGTTCTAGTTAGCATAAACTATTTTTAACACGTGTATGCTTACAGCAGAAACTGTATCATGATTATTTCATTTACACCTTACTCATACTGCTAAAAAGTCTACTTCACCCCCCCCCCCCCAAAAGGAACAAAAAAGGGGGAGGAAGTTTGTGGGTTCATTTGGGGGCCTATATCAATAAGTTATATATTGATTTATTGAATTATGTATATAACTTGTAGATCTATTAATGTTTACAGGTCAACCATTTGTTGGAGTCACCTTAAAAGCTTTCAGGTATGAAGTTACCACATATTTGAACAAGTATCTGTGTGATTCTCGTTCATTAAACATACGTTCCTCAAGAATTTTTCAATTTTAAGTTTTTGATGGTCTTGTGACATCAATCTATGAATTTTTGAAATTACTTTAACATGTTTTGTTTCTGCAAACTTGTTGCTGCTGGCTCCATTGCTGGACGATATGCATTAACTCTTGGTATTAATTAGTGCAAATGCATACCTATTTCTGTTGGCTTTTGGACTTAAGTAAATGTCAGACTGCCAGAGCGGGAAATGAACTGTCGACCTTCGAGATTAAAAGGATCTAGGGGTGAAGTTAAGCCACACTGACACATACTGTACAATCCTTGGCAGTAGGGCTTCAGCCCTTAGTCTCAAAGGTTGAGGGTTAAATTCCCATTGAGGTAGTCTGATATTTAAGTCCAAAAGTCATTGGAAATAGGTTACATCTGTATTAATTTACCACTGATCAAGCCAATTTGGCTGTTTGTACTGTTTATTCTTGTGCAATTAACATATCTGCTTTTCAGTGTCGGTAGACCAATTTGTTAGTAACACACGTTCAAGAAAGATCTCAGAAGGTTACAATAACACATCATCTCCATGACCACCTGTAACACCAAAAAATTGAAGATTATTGGAAAATGGAATTTACATCTCCTGTGTATAGTGTTATTAACGCAATCAAGTCATTTTCTTTTGTTCTCTACAAACTGTTGTGCAAAAGTTTTTATGTTCACATGACGGTCTCAACAGGTGAAAAAGCAAGCCTAATACTAATCCGGCCGTTTTATTTTTATTAAATTTTGTAATGACTGTAGTTTAGGCAAATTAATAATATCACTAGAAAAATAAATAAGTAAATCTCACTTATAGAATATCCACGGGACTAAGGCTGAATTGTGAGAGGGTATCATTTCTGTCACCATCTTTATTATTGAGAATTGCGTAAATTTTATAAAACAACTATGCAGAGCATCTTCATTCCGGTTTGCACAGTATAGGAGATACCATCACGAGAAATTGGCAAATTTGTCCTGGTGACTTTGCGTAAAGGATGACTGTTTATATAGGATATCGAGTGCTGGGATCTAACAATGTCGAGGGCGCGCAGCGCCCGAGCCATTGTTGGATTCCAGCATGAGGAAAGCGGGCGATATCCTTCTTCTCACTCGTTTTGAAGCTATCAGTCTGACGTACATTGTTGAGCACGAGTGGCATACATTGTTGCGTTAGGCTAGAAGATAGTTTGGTTGATTGATACTTGGGTGGGTGACCACCTGGGAATCTGGCTGTTGCAGACATAGGGCCTTAGGGCTTCGGGCAGATGACCAGGAGTGGTTAACGCTCGTTGAACCCTTTTTTAGATAGTTTGTGTAGAATATTCGTTAAGACTCAATGCTACACGCAACGAAAAGAGCAATTTTGAAAGCGGTTGCAATGCTGTAATTAACACGAATTCTTGAACGATTTTTTTGACCTTTGAGGTGGAGTTGGTTTCAAAAATTGTTCCTTTCAACTGGTTATATTCGGTTGCTTTATTCCTTTTTATTGAAATCAACATTTGTAAAGCAGCGGTTGCAATGTTGCGAGTAATGTGAATTGTTGAACGTTGTTTTTTTAAATTTGTTTCAGTAAATTTATTACATTTGTTTGTTTTCTTCCTCTTTTCATTGAACACAAATGGGGCTGGGATCCACGTGGAATGCTGGGATTCAGGATCCCAGCCCTCAACCGTGGATCCCAGCACTCCTCGTCCTCGTTCATTGTTGCGATCCCGTCATGCTGTATTGTTATAAGAGGACTGAGAGCTTCAAAACGGGTGAGAAGATGCCGTACAATATGCCTACTACATGTGCTGAACAGAACCACCGTGTTATTTTTATCAAATTTTGTAATGTGTGTAGTTTAGACAAATTAATAATATCAATGGAAAAATAAATAAGTAAATCTCACTTTTAGAATATTCAACGGACTAAGGCTGAATTGTGCGGGGATATCATCTCTGTTACCATCTTTATCATCGAGAATTGCGAAAATTTTAGAAAACAATTCATGTAGAGAATCTTCACCCTGATTTGCACAGTATAGGAGATGCCACGACGAGAAATTAGAAAATTTGTCCTGGTGACTTTGAGTGATGGATGACTGTGTGATGCCGCACAATACGCCTACTACATGTGTTGAAGAGAACCACTGTTCTAAACCTGTGCCTTGATGCGCTTCAACGAAATCCAGGAAGGCTGGAGTCAAAAGAACAAGTTTCATGTTCGATTTTTGCTGTAGCTCCATCTGATTGGATGAACATCGTAACACTATGTTCTCCAGCGGCTGCCTACAAACGCTTAAAGGTGTGTGAAGATTGGTGTGGTGGGAGCTGTGCTGATGGAAGTAGTCTTCTATGAAAAACATCCATCCTTTACCATCATTAGCAAATATTATTTCAATGTCTGATGTATCACTTGTTTCTGATGGACCTGTTGTAAAAAACATAATAAACATTAATAAAGTGTTCACTGCTAAAGTATTCATTTCATACCTGAATTGATTTTATTTGGCTGTAATTTTTGAAAATGGTATGAGCAGTTGTGGAGTTAACTTAGCATTTGAGTGAATTAAAAATTTTTCCTAATTGATGACTTTATTTAATCACTGTCCTGGGACACATTATAGAGGGTATAAGATAAATTAAAGGCTAATTTCTAAATATTCCATAAATTCTATTGTGGCTATTCCAGCAGGTAAAAAGCTAATTTCAAAAAATGTGTTTTATTCGATAGGGGTTATACCAGTTGGCCTCCGTCATTTTATTTGGTGTTATGTTGAAAGAAGGAAGTATGTTAAACAAACATAATTCAATTAGTGGTGGTTAGACATTATATCAAGTTTTAGACAAGTTCTGATTGGGAGGGGTTGAGCATCCACTGGAATGAAAATGGGGACCTCTTTTGACCAAAATGTCTGAAGAACTTTTTTTTTGCTGTTTGCTCCTGGATTGTACAGGAGGCCCCATACTACAGGAAGCCCTGTACTACAGGTATGAGCCTCCTGTAGTAAGGGCCTCCCCACCGATCTCCGGACTCCCGGGTGGGCTAGTTTATTTAGAATTACAAACTAGTTATTTGTATCTAGCAACATATTTCAAATTCTGGCTAAAATGGTTAGCTATGCCTTAACGATTCAATGTTCTTTAGTCATTCCTGATTAGTTACACCGATAGGACTGAACCTAAATGAAAAGTGAGAAAACTGCCTAAAATATGATTAAAAAAATTAGGGTTCCAAATAAAGATATGTAAGAAATTGAAATCAGACATAATTGACACCAAGTTTAAAAGAGACATGGGGTGACACAACACGATATGCAATGATTCATTTTTTTATACACACTAGTCACAATGCTCGCTTCCCTTGCTGTGTTG
>JAHWFP010236623.1:1604-26140 GCA_023313725.1 Lithobius niger
AACACCGTTTCCAAGAGTGAGGTGCTTCAAAATTCCTTTTTGGAGGGCGTGGCAGTAACAACCTGAAGTCCCTAAGAGCTCAAAACTCACAATTGTTAGTCTTTTGTACAATGGAAGCTGGGAAGTCTTTGTCCGTCAATCGCGTTTTTCAACAGAAGTCAAGTGAACTTTAAAAAACACAACAAACTGAAACATCGTTGCTTCCTTATAGGCTTGACGTAACTCACTGAAATAAAAACGGCTGATCGTCACATTTATCTTGCGACACGTCGCATTTAGCATGCCTGTGTCTAATATTTTAAAGATTTCTTGTTGCCATGGTAACGCGAAGTCTCGACACAGTGTTGCATGAATGAACAGACCTACTCTCGAACCTAACTCTCCGTTAGCTGCGACTTACGAAATTAAGACGGCAGGTAAAAATTAGGCCCAAAAGCTAACAATTAGGCCTAAACATCGAAAACTAGGTGCTCGATTGGTATATCGGTGTCAGCTCGGATTGGCAAAATGGCATTTGCAACAGGCATTTGGAACAAACCAACTGAAAAACTACGGTCACTTTAATTTAGGGAATAATTTAAAGGTGGTGATGCTGTAGTCATCGTGTTACCGTAGCTTAAAAGCTAACACATTTTAAACCTGCAATTGTGATGGTTACTATCTTTAGATTCTATAATAGAGATCGCTGTTGCACTGCGTGATAGAAGCCTGCACCTCATCAGTGGCGGAAATACCGGAAGTGTTCAGAAGAGCAGTTGCGATTAGGTATAGTCGTTGCCACAATTTGTTTCTTAGAGTGTATGTTTACTACCTGCATATGCCTTATCTTCTTTAAACATTGTCTCCCCAAAGAAGATAAGGCATATGCGATAGTCAAACAAACCTACAACTCGGATTACATCATAATGTTATCAACGCACAAACATTTCATCATGAAGCATTTGAGAAGTTCCGGTTAAGCTTCGAGTCATGCACGATAATTGCTTTAAACAAGACAAGAGTCATGAATCTCATTAAAAACTTTCCGTCCATGGAAAAATTGATAAAACCTTTCCAGTCTCGTAAGTGAAGCAACGTTAATGACGTTACTCGCAAGATGGCGGCTTATTGACAAGCAGCTCTTTCAATGCTTCTCTCCTTTTTATGTTTCTGTTGTTGACATTTTAATTTTTTTTTGTGTATGTGTGATGTATTTGATTGGGTACTAAGTGTATTGAATCGCATTTTTAAGATGATCAATGCCTAAATGAGAGAAGTTTGGCCAAAAACTAAAACAGTATTTTTATTCGCATTTGTGAGTGTACAGTGACGATGTCA
Organism: Lithobius niger; assembly: GCA_023313725.1. Classification (NCBI taxonomy): domain Eukaryota; kingdom Metazoa; phylum Arthropoda; class Chilopoda; order Lithobiomorpha; family Lithobiidae; genus Lithobius; species Lithobius niger. The sequence goes on from JAHWFP010236623.1 coordinate 2,922, forward strand.
GGAAGCTATTATCTCATATCAAAATCCCCACAAGATGGTTTTTTTTACGATTCTTCATATAGTGTTTTGCATCATACAATGACTCGCTCTGCGTTCTAAAGACGATTAAAAACAATTAATGTTTTATGAATGTCAAGTCAGAGCAGGAGATATAAATACATCAACATCAGTATTGGATGCGACACCGTTTGTCACAAGGTCATCTGGGATAGAAGTGGCAGATTTCCGTTTCTGGCTCTTAGCCAGTTGATTTACCGCTGCCAAAATTTGCTTACAAAACCAATGCTAACACTCATTAACTTTCAGGCATGCGCGAGAACGGGCGTGGTGCTTGCTGGGAGTCAAGATACGCAATTTCTACTTCAGTTGGCCTTGTCCCGAGAAATAAAACGCGTTCTTCGTTTGAATGAGATCATTTAAACGCTACTGCATGCGAACTGACACTTGCTTGGACTATTTCAAGCACAAGTGATATTTTTCGCACATATTTATACGGTAAAAACATGCGCAACATAATTTGTGACGCACGTTTTCCGCAAAAGTAAAAACGGTCACCAGTTCGACCGACAACTGGTCGTATTGGGGAAGGACTCAGTACGAGTGGTGGAACAAAGAGAAGAAATGTGTTGGAGACAATTCATTTATGCTGCTCGAGTTGAAAATGAACGGCGAAATGATAACCCCAACATAACCCAAAGATAAGAAACACAACTAATAGTGAACAAGCTCCAAGGCCAAATTAGAAGCCAGAGACAGAAAGGGCATACCCCGCAGACATAGTCCGCAGTAAAACTAAATATTAAAACAAGTGAATACCAGACGAGTGGAAATCCAAGTACGTACAAACTCAGTAAAGCAAATTGAATCTGTTTCAAAATTAGGTCAAAATTAATTGGAAAAAAGAAACACCTATCAAACAAAAGAAAAGCCGTGTGAAAGACTTAACGCACCTCTTAAAACTGGTACGTGATAATCTCGAAACGGGCGAGAATCGATCAACGTTATTTCTAAGAGAAGAAATAAACACATGGGAACGAGGCTCCAAAGCTCCGCAGCAAAGCTAAAAGCTCCTTTTAGGCTGCATTTATGCATCGTTCCCGCAACCTAGCCTCGCTGCTAGGAGTTATAACGAATCTTAATTTTCAGCACGGCGACATTTTTGGCTCTGCTGACTCGTATCGAAATAGTCCGTATTGTGAGTTTGGAAGCAGGCAATATAATTGTTTCTACTCCCCCAATTCTTTAGCTTAGTGTCATGGATTGATAAGACTGCACGAATTTCAGCAAAAGCAGGGCTTAGTGCATCTAGAGGGTTTAAGTCTCTGTTTTAATGTCGTTCCTAAAAACTGCCGCAGACTGATGTATCAGCGTTAACATACAGACAACCATGGCAGACTGGGATTAAAGCTCCGGATCGCCTGCACTTTTATCTCAGTCAGACTTATACTCAGGTGTCTCTGCATGCATGAACCAACGAGAAATGGAAGAAACTATCACCCATTAAGTGGAGGAATTGGATTTCATCACAGGACGCACATTAAATTCCCAAAATACAACAGAATATGTTCCAGCTGCTACATTTTAAAACTGATGTGGAGCAAAAGGGCTGACTATAAATACGTGACTGTACTTTAATTGGAGTGTAGACAAAAATTGACGTTTATCTTGTTTGGAAGCGGTATGGCCGGTTTTCATTTGTCTTGATTTTTATTTTATTTTTCATGTTTATAAAAGATATTCCGTTTCTAAAGGCCGTTTCTACGCATTGGCTAATCGATTTCACTTAATGGTAGTGCGCATTACACGGGTATAAATCTTTATTTGTTTTTCCATACCTAGTGACAAGTGACGTTTGACAAGTGAGTGGCTGAATATGTGCCAAAGAAGTTCATGTATGCACCCGTAAAATTGTATTTACGCAAACAAATGTTTTATTACATATGATAAACCACATATGCTATAATTCAACAGGTTTTTTTGTCGGGCGAAAGAAATCCCAGCTGTTTCAAGAGGAAAGCATCGTCGGAATGGGAAAGCCGTGTGGTTAGTATCTAATTAAGGAGGGCGCATAGCCTCGGGCTACAGCCCCAATAAACAAATTCATTATCGTTACCGTGTGGGTAGTCTTTGAAAAACCAGCGAAGGACTCATTGTTTAATTTAATTATTATTACTTTTTTTAAATAAATAAAAATAGAACAATCTTAATTATTACTAGCCATATCGTTCGCTTCGACCACTCCACTGGCGTCGACCCGTACTTTCCTGTAGTTTCTTTGATTCCAAGAGCTTCACAAAATCGATATACTGATTTTTTTCGACGCAAACTATTTGCAAGTATTGCTCAAATTTACACCCATCATATATCTCAGCTCATGACGTCATAGTTTTATCAGGAAAACTTTGTTCATGCATAATAAACTTTACATGAAGATACTATGACGTAAGGAGGGTCAAAAAACTTTGACGTTATTTTTGCGTTGTTTTTCGCATATTTGAGGGTCATAAAATCAAGTTACAGCGACAAAAATAGGTCTAAGGGTTACGCAGTTTAATTATCTTTGAAGAAACGAAACTTTCATCTTTCATTTGGTCCCACTCCCATCTTTGTAGGTGGATTGATTCAAGAGGAGTAGAGGTACATATATGTTGAGTAGAGGTACACGCAACAAACGCACACGCGCGCATCATACGTCGCTAATGGTTTTGGATTATTCATTTATTTTGACGAGCCGTAAGTTATCGAATGCAAACCAATGCTCGTGTAGATTATAATCGGCTAATTTTTAACCCTAACCTTACTGGAAGTTCCTAATAGATCTCCTTTTATGTAATGGTGTGTTGGAATGCTGGTTGAGGGGATATTGTCCGAAATAAGTATACGTTTCCATTATGGCTTGCTCGGCACAAGCTCAATATCTTTCCCAAAATGACCTTAGGACGGCGTGCTGAAATATCCAGTCCTTACTACGAGTGGCTACCCACCTTTCCTTAAACCGACTATTCTTTCCTGCTAAAATGGAGACAAGGATATAACATGACAACAAATAATACGTTTCGAAGTGTACATTGTAACCCAGCACTTCCTTAACAATATATTGGGTCTGAGCCTGAGAAAACATATACGAAGATGTTGTCTATGCTACCGAGAAAACATACAATGTAGTAGAATGTGGACTCCACATTAAATAACAAGAACTAAGCCAACAAACTTCCCTACCGTGCACACAATGCCACATGCTAAAAAAAAAAACCTAACAAACACAGGCTTCCCTTATGTACATTTAATTAAAAGCACTAATTTTCAGACTCACTCGTTCTTCCTCGGGCAGGGACGCAAGGCACCCAAGAAAGCCAAGTCTACAGAATAGGGCAAGCAAAGTGGCTTTGACCTGCAAGGTTTATGCAATTTTTTTTTAAACACTCAAGCAAGCAACCGTAGAAAACGAAGAGTTACAATATGCCACAAATCCTTCTCAGACTGTCTCAGTGTCGGACTGGCCTGGTGGTCGGCTAGTCGGTCATCACCGAGGGCCCCGCAGGGGTCCCGATTCAGGACGCAAGACAAATGTTTGAGAAGGAAGTGGAAAAGGAAGTAGGTAGGCCGCACGTGACGCTGCTGTGCCATTCATTGGTTCAGACTACAGAGAGCAGCAGACACGCTTCTTGTTGCTGCCAACTTCAGTGCACTCTTTCGTGTTCTTTATTCAGTTAGAAAGAGTAAAAAAAAAGGAGCACCGCCAATTAGAATAAAGCACAATTTTTTTTTCTTCGGGGGGGGGGGGGTTAATTTGTTAGGTGTACTGTTTAAAATATCTTTTATTATATAAATGGGGGTTCTTTTTCATTACATTCGAGGCTGTATCTCTGGGGGAATCAGGGGACCCCCCCCCCCCCCCCAACAACCGTTTTTGAAGTCCTAGAGTAGGCAATTTCGACATTTTAGTTGCAAAATCGTATATATTTTCACTCCAAATTCACGTTTCCATGAATACTGGTTAATTATCTTCATCATTCGGTCAGTTCGAAAGTGAAATTTATGTTGCGGGACTTTTTTTTTTTTCATTAGCATTCGAAACACGTCTCTATAGTATGCGAGTAACTGAAGCGCTGCCCCGAATCGTTTATGGTCGCTTCCCTGAAATTTTCGTCCCACCCACGAGACTTTTGAGAAAAGATGATTAATTAGCTGTCGTTCCTTCAAAATGAAAATAGAGTATGTCGATTTCAAATGCAGAAGCTTTTCTCCGATAATACCTCAAACTGTTTTAGACAAAACTGTGAAAAGGTTTCCTCTTTGGACATTCCGTTTTTTTTTTAAAGGCATGTTGCTGCTTTAAATTTTGTGCAAAAATACCTATAGGCCTAGTCGTCTGGGATAAAACTGAAAAAAATATTACACTATTCTTCACCTTTCGTTAGTCCATTTTTAAAATAAAATATGTATATATGCCTCCGGCAGGTGGCATACAGCATTTCATCGCGATTCAGTATAGCCTAAGGCCCGTATACTGACCGCTGACTAAAACTCGTACTTGACTTGAAATGACGTCACACCTATTTAGTGCCATTCACCTTCCAAATGTATCCAAAAGAAGTTCTGGTGGTAAATGGCACTAAATAGGTGTGACGTCATTTCAAGTCAAGTGCGAGTTTTAGTCAGCGTTCAGAACACGGGCCTAATAGTCTAAACTGAACTCAATGAATTTAATTCGCAAGGAAAATGACTAAAAAAAAAAACATGATTTAGTCACAATTAAGTTTTTCCGAAACCTGCCATCGTGCAGAACGAATAAGAAAAATCACCAAAACTTGCTTAACAATGTGTTGCAAACGTGTCCTTGGAAGCCGAAAATAGGCCATCAAGTAGCGTAAATGCTTCAGCGTAAAATGCTTCAGCCTCGGACCCCACTAGCGGAGCTTACAGTGCACCTCCAGAGGCGCTGCCTGGGTTTACCGGACCCTTTCAAAGGTAGTTTGTGGCTGCACCATTATAGTTTTTGAAGCTAGTTGGCAAAATCATATGCTGAATTAGCAAAATGTGGACCCCTGAAGGGGCGGGGGTTTTCTGGAACCACGGCGAGGGCCGTCAAGGGCCAGTCCGACACTGGCTTATCCCACCCACCTCATCGTAACCTTTTCCCCAAAGCATCACAGTCCTAAATTGAATACTCCACAACGTTTAGGAAAGTCTTTCAGTCTTAAAATCTACAAGACTATTTTACTATTTTTTTGTGTAAGTGGGTGTGTTTGTCTACTCGGGGATGCCGTTGAACCTAAAATTATAACATTTGGTAGGCTGTCATCTATGTTGGCTCACATTTCCATTAAGCCGATGTCTTGCTCGTCTCTCAGTTTTTAGTCCTATATTAGAATTAAATGATGCGTCCTTATACATTTTCTTTGCTCCTTTTAGTAAGGTAGTTCGAAGCACAGCAATGAGCTCTTCCTCCTGTGATATACCAAGCGCCATGGCTCCTTGCCGTGACACGCGTATCACGTGAGTAGGCTAGTCCAATCACACAGCCAAACAGCCGCTGTTCTCGTTTGTCAGTGGCTAACGCATGGTGACGTGATGGCGGAGAAACGTGGCGCGTGATATAGTGCCTGTGAGGCTGCCTGCCGTGTGCCTCTGTCGGTATACAGGATTAGCTTTGAACCAATTATCAGGTTCATTTCAAATTTTGCTATTTCTGAGAATGGATTTGGGAGTAAGTGAAAGTGGTTCAGAATTTTTTAATGAAATTTTAACAGATCCGAGAATACAAAATGTGTTCAAGGTCACATTGGCGCATCAGGAATGTTATTTAGGAGTAGTATTTAAAAAAATGTAATTCGAAATGCGTCCGAGAATTAGTGGCAAGGTCACACGCGTTTTTTAGGAGTTTCTGGATGGGTACTGTACAACTCAATACAATTCTGAGTGGATTCTGAACTCTGCAGATTTTGTGAATTCTGGAAAAAAATATAATATTGTTGAGTTTGGAATAGCTAGAGGACTGCAGACAGAACCCTGTCACATTCGAACCTCATATTTTTTTTGTAAAACATTTAGACAGAACCCTGTTATTTTCACGTAGCGTTCGTACGAATATTTCTTGAGCTTGTTGAAATCAAGTGTGTAATATCTTATGTTCTTTAATGTATTGTGTTTTATTTTTTTCCCATTTGTAAATGACATAGTTTTGATTCGTTGCTATAAAATCGGAATCTCGCATTCCTCATATTGATTTTCTTCATGTAGTTCGCTTCATGAAAATAAACTAATTATTATCATTACTACTTGAAAGCCCGCCTCAAACTAAGCTCGGGACAAAAACCCTCGGGGAATAACTAGGCAGTATTACAAAATGAGAGACCAATGCAAGTCCCTTCCCTTCTTAGGCCCAAAATCCCCTTAATTGGCCTGAAAGAAATTTTATAACGGACATTTCACGTTGTAAATATTTCTCAGAAACCTACATTTATTTTTGGAATACTGCATCTGTGTTTCTAACAGAAATTTTACTTTTCAGCACTTTTTGAAAACGACATTCTTGTGAGTATTGCATCTACATTTTCAACTAAGTTCCATTGTCGTGGGCCATACTATTATCTGTGGCTGAGCACGTTGAAGCCATTATTTGAAGCCCATTGCTTTCTTAAGTGACATGGCTCTTTTTCAACTTATAGCAGTTGAAAAGGACGTTAATTTAACTATGTCCTTTTTTCTTTCACCCTTCCCTTTACACCCTGCTCTCCTCCCCACTCCCTCTAGCCATCCCATCTTTCCCTTCTGTCGAGGAGTGGCACTCGGCGTGTCGCCGCAGTCGCCGTGAGGAGGTTGTGTTGGCCCGGTTGCGAATTGGTCACACCCGACTTACCCACTGTTTCCTTTTGCGAGGGGTTGACCCTCCTGAATGTTCTTGGTGTCGACGGCCACTTACGGTCCGGCACTTACTTGTTGATTGTCGCCATCTTGATGGTGTTCGTCGTCGGTTCCATCTTCCGCATGACATTGCGCGTCAGTTGGGCGATAAGTCTGTCCTCCTGTCCGGTGTTTTTCGATTTTTGCAGGAGGTACAGATGTATGACAAGATTTAGATTAGGGGTTTGAATAACGTCTCTGTAATGTGTGGTGCAGTGGCAACCCGGACCACTGCACTGTGACTGAGGTTGGCGCTAATGACCAAGTTGTCGACGCGCCATTAAGCCTCAATCCCCCCCCTCTTTCCCTTCTCCAGTGCTCTCCACTCCTTTCCACCCCTCTCTTCTTCTTCCCCCTCTCCTCCCCTAACTCCCATCTCTTCCCCTTTCCTTCTTTTACATTTGTCTCTTATTTTTGTGTGGGATATATCAACGTGCACCAAAATGAGCGGGCCAGGGCAAGCCGTTTGCACGTAAGAGTTTGATTGATCATGGCATGTCCCCCTAGCGTATAGGCCACTGGTGTATATTTGAAAGATGTATGGAATCATTAGATAACATCCCCAAAGACGGAACGAAACTCGGTTAATAGCTGCCAACGATATGGACAAAACAAAACAGCAAAAGGGGCAGCATGTCAGGCAATGCAGCATCTCAAACAACCCACTGCCCACAGCAAAGCAAATTAGAATATTTTGCTTGAAATGCTTCCCTGCCTGACACAGTGTTCTTGTATTTTTACTGTTTTCTTTTGCCCATAACGTTTGCAGTTATTTTGATTTTTTCTTTTTGGGGTGGTATTGTTTAATGATTCCCTACATCTTCCATATTTACACCACTGGTCTGCGACGCTCTGGCAAATAGATAGAAACGTGATGATCTTGAACCGACGTGTCAAGGTCAAGACCGCAACAGCTTCCCTGGCGACTCTATACACTCATCCCTGTTTTATTTCGACATGTTGCAAGGAAACGGTGGCCCCTGCTACATTTATTCTACTACATCCTCAATTCTAACCTCTTTTTTCCTACAAATAGCCAGCATCTACGAAATAAACGCATCTTTATATCATGTTGTAGTCAACTGTTATCCGATTTGTAAGGCTGTGTTTAATACCCATTGTCTTTATTGTTATTGTCATTGTTATGTATGTTTTGCTTCTTTTAATACTGCTTATCTTTTTCAGTAGCGGTTCTTTTTCGCCCTAAACAAATTATGATGCTCGATTACTCTTAGAAAGGAAGAAGGGTGCGTCTTAGAGCTGTAAAACAACTCGTTTTTTTATAGCAATTTTATTGCTCTTGAAACATTTAAAATGACAATTTTCGGAATTTTGCCTATTTGTCTACTTTTACGAAATTTTGCTATTAACTTCTGGTTTTGGAGTGGGTGAGTAGGCAAAGCGAAAATCCACTCGCCCACTCCAAGACCAGAAGTCAATGGCAAAATTTCGTAAAAGTAGAGAAATAGGCATTTATTGCAATTGAACAATTCTGAAAATTGTCATTTTAAACGTTTCAAAAGCAAAAAAATTGCTAAAAAATATATTTGCTTTAAGAAGCACCCCTTCTCCTTTCTAATAGTAATCTAACATCATAATTTGTTAAGAGCGAACAAGAGCCCCTACTGAAAAAGATACGCAGTAGCAAAAGGAGCAAAACCTGCATAAGTCGCGAAAACTAAACCACGCGCAATGGCTGTTTACCGTGACGTCACCATGAGTTAGCCAATGATGACCGAGAAGAACAGCTTTTTGGCCGTCTGATTGGACTAGCCCAGTCACGTAACATGCACGTCACAGCAAACAGCCACGGCGCATGGTATATACACTAGGAATTACGTAATGTAATAAGCCACCTTATGCACTTACATCAGTAAAAGCAGTATGACAATGGTTTCGGATGGGCCTATTCGCATGTTCGAATCCCGGTTACGTCACTCGAATGAAGTATAAGTGAGTAAATGCATAAACGTTGAAGTCGAATTTTATTTCATTAAGGCGTTGGAACTGTTATTTTTTAGGAAGTTTATTGACGTAAAATCAGGATTTACTGGCAGAACAAAGTGTGAAGGACTCAGCGTAATTCCTTTTACGGTCACTATCATTTGAAAGAATGTGGTGATTCTATCATCCCATTAATTAACAGGACGAAAGAATCACAAGATTTGATCAAACGCTAGTGATCGTAAAATCAAGTTATGCCGATCGAGTCATTCACTATTTGTTCTTCCTGTAATTCTATTTTTGCTCAATTAAAATCAGGATTTTCATTTTTGTTTTAACATTTTGTTAAATTTTTCTCGTTTTTCAGTTTGAGTTTGCACATATTAATGACGTCATTGTTATTAATCTTGGCTTTATTAATTCTAACTCCTCCACCCCCTTCGAATTGTACTGTCAAAACTTTTGAAAGCACCTTTCCCCAATAAAATGATGTCACTAACACAAAACACCTTCGCTCTCAACCCGTTACCGATAAAGAGTGAAAAAATTCGTGAAAATTGTAAAATTTCTTTGGGCAACTTTTGGACTGTTGGTAGAAATAGATAAAAAGACATAAATCGCTGGAAATAATATTAAGGAAAGCCAGTGGAGGATGTGGCCATAGCGATTAAGGCGCTATGCAGGTGACCTGGGGGCGAACTGGGTAGCCGGTTCGAATCTGGGCCATGCCACTCCGGCGAAACGTAAGTGCATAAAGATGGCTTACTGAACTACGTTAGCTAATTTTGGCTAATTTTCAATTTTCCTTAATGTAGAAATAGATAACGTTCTTGGGAACACGTTTTATTTTGTAGTAATATTTCATGCGAAATGTGTTATAGTATGAAAAGTAAATGTATCATAACAATATTGCTCCGTGACAAATTATGTGATCCCTTGTGATCCCTTGTCCCAAACTGTCACACTACGCCAGCCCCCTCTCGGTTTACCCTCTTGTCCGAAATCGTTTTGTGTACGGCCCCTATACAGTACCGAATCGATGGCCTTTCCGCTTACTTCCATCATTTTTATGTCTCAGTTTAAAAAAAATATATATTTTGTCCTTGTATGGCCATGGAAAAAATTCGTTGCTTCTTCATCATATTTTTTATTTTGCAAAATCGACCCCGTGACAATGATTTTTTCCATTGTCTTAATTCAGAAACCCTTAAATAAATACGGATTCAAATCAGGCAAATAGATTTGAATCGATATACGGCAATAAATGTCGGGTCGATTTTGTAAAATAAAAAATAGGACCCCAGAAGCAAAGAGTTTTTCCTCGGCCGTGCACGGACAAAATAATTTCTGCCTTTCTATAAGCAATTTTGAAAATTTAAATTTTTGCCCTTTTAAGAAGGCGAAAGTTGCATTTAAAAACAAATGAATAGGGGAACGTACAGCGTTTAAGACCAAAAGTAGTATCCACATAATGTAATTATTCGTTTTGTTATTTTTCTGTGAATTTGTTTTAAACTCAAAACAAAACACTTTCGCCTAAAAATCTCAATAAAAGCTTTTGACCATCAGGTTTAACGCTCAGCAGAAAGGGGGCCTGCAAAGTTATTTTAGTTTTCGTTTTTTTTTCCCGTGTCGTTCAGAGTTGCCGCACACATCCTTTACAAAGAAAACACCGACTATCCCAGGTTTCCCAGATAGTCCGGGGCCAAGTGGTTTTTCGTGCACCTTTCGTGGTGAAAGCATTTCACCTGTTGGAACGTCTTAAGGTACTCCTAGGCTTTCAAAAAAACTTTGGTTCCGGACTGGCAATCATAGCAGGTGGCCGCCATCTTGGATTCAAAATGGCGGCCATTGCAAAATATTAAAACGCAGATTTCTACAAAACTACTTATCCGATTTTAATTTTCTAAACACCGTTGGAAAGTCCAGAATGTAAGCTAAAATTTATTTCCTATCAACTTTGGTCCAATTTCTAAAGCTTTAGGAGCTATATACACCCAAAGGCTCAGTTGTCATGAAAATTGCTCTTTCCAAGTGTTATTTGGTATTTTGTAGCTCAATGGTGAAAGATACCAACAAATAACATGGTACATAATGAGGAACTTATTATTTAGCTTTCAAATAAGCTATTGTATGTATTAATTGAGTGCTTAGGTACCATAAGAGGCGGATGTTTGGAATCCGTGAGCTATTTTGGGACAAACTTAAAAACAAGACAGCAGATCGTGCCACTAAGCAATGGATGACATCACTGCCATAAAACTACTCCAGATCATTTTGTTACATGTTAGTTTCACCCACAAACTACGACAATTTTGCGTTTGCAGGTCTGACACCACTGCTGAGAAGGTACCTCTCACGTGACAGCTCTGGCGATGTATCAACCTGCGGATCCCGTTGACAAACCACAACCACTAATCTTGATAATCACAAGACTCTTCAAGATGAAGACTTGACAGGCAGAGCAACTAAACGGCTCCCATGCCAAATGGCCAAAGCACCCAAACCGACATGCCTTTCGTACACCGCCTAAACACATACCCCAAGGACAGACTTTACCAGTGCATGCAAACATGATGCACCCTGGTTACTTGGAAGAACTGTTACGTTATTAAGCCAATCAGCAGTTTCTGTAATAAACATGGAGAACAAGCTAGACAAGGATTCTGACCAAACTGAGCATGCATCAGGGAGTGAACAGTCTAGCAATGAAGGGGTATTACAGAGCCCTCGTCTAGAGATGTTCCTACATGGACAGCCTACCATTCTCTCATTAGCAGCACCCAAGCTTTTGCACAAGTTGCAGCTGCAACTCTTATACCAGCACACGAATGGTCAACCTTACTAACCACATTGTTACAAGCCCAATCCATTACTACGTCTGTTGTTGGGGAAGGGAAACGTGTTGTATCCCTTGATGTGGGATTGTACATAGCCACCAAGCAACTCCAAATGCACCGAACCGACCTTTCCAACATTATATTGCGTCCAGGAGAGTTACACATTGTTATGGCCTGCTTATTACGAACAATACGCTACTAATTGAAAACAGCGGAATCGATCTGTGCCTCGTTGAAACGAACATATACAGTGCCACAAGACTAAGACAGATTTTGGATGGTAAGCATATCAGCAGAGGCGTACATGCACATATCACAATACTAGAAGTAATGTACCGGCTATGTGCAGATGGTATTACCAATAGGATAACGATTGTCCATGCTGAATTGACGGCTATGTTGGAAGAGTCCATGCAGATAGAATCTTGACTTGAAACATTTGAAGAAGCAGGTTCAAGTCGGCCTATGTTCAGAGCTATGCTGCAATACATGCAAATGGTGATTGAACTCTACATATTTATTAGAAGTGTATGGATGGGTGATTGGCAGTTGCACTTAAGTTCGATGCCTTGGCTAAGTATTTTTTTGCACATGACAAAAGGAACTATGCTCCACTGTTGCATGAAAAGTTTAGGCGATACTTCAACTCAACTATAACAGGAATTTCAACACGGCAACTGGTGGTGAATAGGAAAGTGGTTCCTTTCTGCTCACTTGGTGGTGATCACGCTTTAGAACATATTAATCGCAGCATGAAAGTTTCAGGAGTAATAAGTGGATTTACACTAAACACAAGTGCACGCACACGTTTCTTCCTAATCCCCGAGATGGCAAGATTGGCCGGGGAATCGCAAGAACTGGCTGGCATACACACCTCCAATAAGGCCAAATACCATGAAAACAACCAAGCAGTGCTGCAGCGACTCAATGACCATAAGAACTTGTAAATATTGTTACAAAAAGAGTATTGCCAGGTGACGTGAAGGCAGACGTAGTATCAAGAAATGAAATGGGTCAGGAGATGTACGAGGAGTTTGTTGCAAAGAGGATACTGAGCAATGAATGCAACGTATGGGGCAAACTTCCGAATTTAATATGAAAATGTGGAAAGACAAGGCCAAGAAAATAAGTAAAGGTGAAAGACACCATTGTTGAACTGAAAGAGACTAATGCCCTGTTGGTTCGCCTTCTAGTGGTTGCAAATCACGTCCAGAAATCAATCTTAAACAGTGCATTGATGCTTAGGAGTTTTCTGTCGTTCCAAGGTCTCTCTTTGCTGTGGATGGGGCACTACATCACTGCGGGAACAAAAGTGCTCTAATGGATATAACTTACTTAAGGACAGGGCCAAACAGGAGGAGCAGCCCCATATTACAGCCCAGTCAGTCTGTGATAATGTACGTCATACAGTCGTTGTTGTTGATGGCATGGCCCAGCTTCAGTCAATGGACAAAGGCAAAGATATAAAAACATGCAAACAATTAGCTGATGTGTTCACTCATCATTTGGAAAGGAGCCACGGTAGTTACAGTGAAATGCATGTGATATTCGATTGATATGACGTACCCATGTCCTTGAAGACTGTGACAAGAAAACATCAACAAGGACCTACCTTGCAACCTGTTGCATATAAAATTGGCGACACGACCCCAATAGGACATCTTGCAATGAAAAAACAGTTAGAGCACGCCAATACAAAACAAACCTTAATTGTGTACCTCTCAAATAAAATAATAGAACAGACGACGTGAAAATCTAGAAGCACAGTAGTTGCATTTTGTACCCAAGTAGAAGCTTCAAACTTGAACCTTGAACACCTTTCCAGAACACAAGAAGAGGCGCACACAAAACTGATTTACATGCTGTACGATGCTATTCAAAGAGGAGCTACCCATATAGACTTCGTGTCACCGGATACTGATGTGCTAGTATTAGATGTTCATAGGTATCCACAGCTCTGTCCTATCATTTGTAACCCTAGAAGTAGGGTGATATATGTAGGTTCAATTTTTAACGCCATTGTTGCTTCCGCTTTGCTAGCTTTTCATGCTTTTTCTGGTGCGGATAACACTGGAAGCTTCTTCAATAAAGGAAAGCTCTCATGTCGAAAACATTTGAACGATCGGACATCGAGACATTGACTGCTTTTACAATACTGGGAAATGCAAGTTCTCTTGATACAAATATCTCTGATATTCTTGAAACTTTTGTGTGCCGACTTTTTGCACCTTCCACCAAAATAACGTTCATTACAGAATTACGTTGGTGGATGGTCTACAAGAAACGGTGCCAAGCTGAAAACTTAACCTCCAACTCACGCAGCACTAAACAGGTTGTTCCTGCGTACTCAGTATCAAGCAAATACTATACGGTCTCAAGACATCATCCCGAACCCACCGCAGACGTCACCAGGTGGGTAGGGATGTCAACAAATGGGTGAGACCTTCGAGCCAGTGACGACAACGCTTGGGTCTGGAGCAGGCCCAAGCTTTGTCTTCACCGGCTCGAAGGTTACTTCTATAACCGAGCTTGTACACTGTACAGTGCTCCTGTATAAAAACAAGGTGTGCTACTGTCCGATGCAAGTGCAGTTTTAACAATCGGCAATGTTGTGAAATATGCGACTGTTCAAATCATGAAGAATCCTGTCTGAACCCTAATAGAATAACTGGAACAGAAGATACCTCCGATGAAGAAGACGGGTCATATTTTACATAGAGTAGAAAAATTGTACTACTTTCTCCACGTTGTATAATTGATATTCACTATTTGCTAGTAAAAGCAACATTGTATGCTGTAATGAAAGCGTTTGTGCCATGTATTGTATATTTGCTTACAATAACACACATGAATAACCAAATTACACTTAACAGTTAATAGAACTAATTTGTAAGCTAAAATAATAAGTTCCACATTAGATTCCATGGTATTTGTTGGTATCTTTCTCCACTGAGTTGTAATATACAAAATAATACTTGAAAAGAGCAATTTTCATGACTACTGAATCTTTGGATCTATATAGCTCCAAAAGCTTTCGGAATTGGACCATAGTTGATAGGAAATAAATTTTAGCTTACATTCTGGACTTTCCAACGGTGTTTAAAAAATTAAAATCGGATAATTAGTTTTGTAGAAATATGAGTTTTAATATTTTGAAATAGCCGCCATTTTGAATTCAAGATGGCGGCCACCTGCTATGATTGTCAGTCTGGAACCAAAGTTTTTTTGAAAGCCTAAGAGTACCTTAAGATGTTCCAACAGGTGAAATGCTTTCACCACGAAAGGTGCACGAAACGAAAAATATGACCACTCGGCCCCGGACTAAGACGAAAAACTGAATTTTCTGATGACATCAAATGACAAAATATCAAAGTAAATCAGTCTGCATTTACTGTATTGGATGTGTATTTGACATAATGTAATGCATGCAAAATGTTACAAACTCTGAACAGCGTAAAGGAGAAAGAACGGGCTGTAAACTAGCAGGAAAAATTAAATTGTTGTATTTTGTGAATTCGAACTCAAAAGTACCGGTTACCCGAAATAACATCAATCATCTCTGTTCATTCAAATCCACTGACTTATTTCTTGACCTCTCAAATTCCCTGACTTCCTCGCCAGGTTTTCACTGACAAAAATCTCCCCTGACTTTCTCAGGTTTCCCAGGCTGTGTGGGAACCATGATGTAATAAGTTTGGCCTGAGGTAAGAATGCCACTATCTATCTACAATCTACACTCTACGGCAGGTAATTTTTATCGATTTCGCTGTGTAGAATTTTTCGCGGTAGTGCGCCTGCTTATGATTCTGTTTTGTTGATAAGAATTCAATTCCCCCCCCCCCCCATCACCACAAATTTGTCTGAATAATTGGAACATTTTTTTGCTATTTACCTCCGGTTTGTATAAATATTTATTGCATATCAGTGCACTATAAATGGTACAGTATGGTATGGCTTTTGACATGGGTACCTGCACGGATGTTTACATTCCATGTAAATTAGTAACACATTTCTTGGTCGGGGGTTCTCCGACTTTTGTAACCGAATCACCGTGGTAATAGAGGCCCTGAGCCTCCTCCTCGACACATGGGATCCGTCTCATTTGCGATAGATTCATTTACGATCAATTATATGGTTCAAAATCGAGTCTAAATAGGATTTTGAAAAAAAGAGTTCGTCTCGTTTGCCGTGACACCTCTGGCAGTGCGTAACCGGAACTCCTTCGCGCGGGAACAATAACCATCCGAAAACCTTCACAGCTAACTGCCGGAAATTCACTGTCGGAATATACGAACATTGAAACTCTGGTTGTCCGCAATTAGAACTGTGGAGGGGCCGCAATTCGTTCGCGAATGATACACCCTAATGTCTCCCCAGTGAGAACTGTTGGAAACTCACCGCCAGAATATACAAAGAATAAAAACTCCGGGTGTAGTGAAGCTAAGTACACCATGCGCTCGACACCTTTCATACATGGGGAAACGTGTCCGTTCTGCCGACGATCCGTCCTTTCTACGGAATGATTTGGGAATGTGACCACGAACGAGACTCACTAAAGAATTATTTTTTTTAATAATTCGTTGTTTACTGAACGCTAATGACACTGACCGCAAATGAGACGACATCGACATAAGATGTGTCTGTGTCTGTGCGTGTGGAAGAGAGGGAGAAACACAGAATGCTAACCATTTTTTTCTAATCAAAACTTTTTTCGAAGTAAAATAAAAATTGTCATATTCGTGGAGGCATTCAACGTTGTCTTCAAAAAAATGTATCTAATGAAAATCAAAATAAAAAGCTCTTGCTTGCACATGCTAAAGTAAATATAACACAATAAGGTTTTTTTTTTTGCTTTAAAAAAATAAAGCCGTTAGAAATTTCATTTTCTATGTATACGTTAGTTTCACAACAAATTCCTAACAAATTTTAATCAAACTCGAGGTTTGCTTTTTAAAAAAATGAAAATATGACTTAGAAATAATTACGCTGCGGCTAAAAAAAAAAAACAGCGGTTTTTAAATCAGTATTTTACATTATTTTATTTATTTTTAAATTATGATTTTACCAAGCATGGCAACGCCTGAAAATCGGATGCATATGAACAAGACTTAAATTACAGAAATTAATTAAGCCATAGCAATTGACGACAAGAAAGCATCCCCCGTTGCTTTCCTGCAATGCACGTTTACTCGAACATTTTATTCGACCTGGACGTAAGATTTAGGAGTCAATTTCCGTAGTTTTCTGCTGTTCCCAAACATGAGTTTCGAAATTAATTGAAATAAATCCGGTAACTATCAATATCCCCTCGTTTGTTTTTAAAGCCTTCTCTCGAACGCACATTTACATTTTCATTACGCACGCAGCCGCAGCTGTACGGAATTCTGGAAGGAACTTGTCATTTTTTGCACTTCTATCAAGCAAAACCGTTTAGTAGTTATTCCCAATCCTACATACAATCCTACCGTGAAATTCACCTGTCCACACTGATACTTTCGGCAAAATTTTGATTTAATAATTAGTAATCGAAACTGCTTCACTCGCCCTCTGGCTTTCCGGCAACGCATGTTTACATTTTCGTCCCATGCAGGAAAGCATAATAAAATATTTCGGAAATCCCGTTGTGACGTGTCATTTAATGCAACTCTACCAGCACGAAAAGTGGGTTGTCACGCTCGCTACTCCACAAGTCTCTCTCTACGATGACACTTACTTATCTACCACCTGACAACTGTTGCCATAACAACCCCACCCCGCCTATCCAACACCCCATCACACCAAACAGCTGATTCGATATCGCACCTGCCGAACGCACAAGCGGCCGCGAGCCACGACGGTAAGCGTGGATTAGCATGCACCTTACCTTTCTTCCTACGGAAGCTTCGACGTAGAAATTTAGCCATGCCCGATTTTGGGGTCGGATTGTAGCTGGCGCTTGTCGCTTCACCAGCTGTAATCCGTTGCGTTGGCCGTACACTGCCTGGCAGCAGGCAGCCGCCACACACGTGTTGCTCGTAGCTGAAGTCCTCCGCTCCCGGGCCACCTCACATGCTCCACCCTGCGCTCAATAAAGTAGATCGCTCGTCTCCCACACACACTGGTTGTGAGACCCGCAAATGAAAGATATGCACAGGATGAACCAGGAGGCGTTGGGCGTTGTTAACGGTTGCACTTTCGGGAAAGAGAGGGAATAACCGAACACATGAATAAAATTCTTAACACGAAGCAGCAGGAACGTTGTAGCTTAGTACATTTTTTCGGGATGAAAATCAGTTAGAAATGGAATAATGACAATAAAATTCGCAGAAGGAAGCGGCAAGACGCTTTCTTCAAATACAAATAATATTGTGCTACTGTGTTTCGTGTACCCTCGAATCCCGTTCCTGTTCACAATACAATACAATACAAGGCCATACGTAAGTTAGGGAGACGACAGGCTTTTCGGAGACAATATGGCATTTTTGTGGTCTTTGCCGAGTGTTTCCGACGAGTCCTTTGCTTGTTACTCTAGTTATTTTCGTTTTTCCCGTTATTCACGGGAAGGTAAAAAGTCTGTGGGAAAGAATTACTACCGGTAAATATGATCTGGAAAAAAAAAAGGTAGGGAAAGGCTTTGGGAGAAAATACAGACGTTATCATTATAGCTTAGGTTCGGTCCGTTGCCATGAAACCAATTTCATCTGGCAGGGTACGAGTTTCACCAGGAAACGAGCCGAATTCCATAATGGTTGTTTTCACGGAATTTATGTCATATCTTTCCCACCGACTTTTTTCTGTTTTTTAACAGACTTTCCCGCTAATTTTTTGTCACGTTGATATTTTCGTCTGTATATTTTCCCCTCAGCCCTTCCATCATACCATTTTTCTTCGAATTTTTGTTTCCTGCAAGAATTGGCGAAGACTTTTATTTAATTCAGACTTAAAAGCCACTGATGGTTGTTCCTGCCCATCTCTTATCCTTGCTTACGCGCGCGAGCACGCATCCTAGCAACGGAGTCACGCGACACAAGAGGAGCCAGCTAGCTCAATCACTTCCCTCCCATCCATCCTCCATCCAATTTCTTTCACGCTTTCACCCTCCATCCTCCAATGGACCCTAACCAAAGAGAGAGATAGAGAGAGAGAGAGACAGAAACTGAGAGGCAATTAGGGTTCACTCTAACGTCACAGTTTGTTTATCCAGCACAGCTGAGTTTGTTGTTACCGGCAGCTCTGCTTGTATGTATAATGCCAAACCATGCTGGTTGCCCCAGTTTAATGAGCACGGTTTTCACTTCTACTTTGGCCTGACAGGTGGATCAACTGTTTATCGTTTCGTGCAACACTTTCAGAACACCGGTGTTAAGGAAGTTAATCCAGATGTTATGCCTTATCTAAGGATCGGCTGAATGCGCTACGCTTCTCCTCTACACCGAACTTGTCTAGTTTTAATGCAAAAGAAAAACGAGATTACAAACAAAAACGTCAAGCGTGCCGTAAAAAAAAAAGGGTTACATGATGGAAGTTATATTTTACTTGTTAAAAGGTACACGGATAAAAGTTGATGATTTTTAATTGAAATAATCAAATGTGCAATTGAGAAAATTGCATCTGTTTAAGTGCTGTTGTGCTCTACGTTTTAAATGTATGATTGATAAAGCACAACAACACTTAAACAGATGCAGTTTTCTCAATTGTACATTTGATTATTTCAATTAAAAATCATCAATTTTTATCCGTGTACATTTTAACAAGCAAAAGTGAAACTTTAATCATATAACCCCCTTTTTACGGCACACTTGACGTTTTTGTTGGTATAATCCGTGTACCTTTTTTATGGTAATGGCGTCGCGCTATAAGGTTTATGCATGCAGTCGATTGTTGCTACCCAATTTGAAACAATTCGGCTCAGCTCCGAAAGCTTGAATCTATGAAATAAATACGCAATTCTATCGTTTATAGCTGCCCGGCTCAACAACAAGCTGGGTCTGTTTCTGATATTCTGGATTTGTTTATCAGCTATAATAATAGGTGGCCACGTAGATAACGACTGTTTTCACAGTAAAGCTGGGTAAATCATCTCTCCTACGCTCATGGTCATTGTTTGATTGTAAGAATTACGCAACGATTTTTTTCAACTAACCCCGAAGGAAAAAATGATGCTACTAGGCTTTTGAAATAGGTATTAACGTTTTAAATGTCCTATTTCATCTAGTCTGACGGCATATACTTTATTACGAACCCGTGGTTTTTTTCTACACCTTTTGAAGGCTACTGTTTCGTTACCATCACCAACAATAAGGAATTTTTCGAATACCAAAAATGCCTTTTCTGCCATGTTTCACGGACAAAGATCTTAGAGTTCCAATTTTTTTTCCGTATTTTTTCAAACTTTTTGGAAGCATTCGTTACTTTCCTATTTTTTTTTCACTTTCAGATTTGTGGTTCCTTACTGTTTTTTTTTTTTTTTTGTAAGTGATCTTATTCTTATTCAAGTTCATTAACAGCGGCTACAAAAATTCAGATAGGAACCGCAGTACGTTATTTTTTTTTATAGTTCAAGAATTATTTATAATCGTCAAACTTTCCTTTACGTTGTCGTAGTGGTTACTTCTAGGAGTAAACAAATAACTTTAAAATTTGTGGTTTAAAGATACTTTCTTTAAAAATTCCTTATTTTATGGTAAAATCGCTCTATTTCCTACATCACCCCACCCCCTCCACTAATATCCGCCAGGACCCCTGCGTTTTCTATGACATGATTTTCTCGATTTTGGCGCGATAAAACGTCGCCAGGAGCGCTTTAATGGCGCAGTTTAATTTCAGTATGCTTCTATTTGACTTGATGCTTTCGCCGTGGGTTTTTAAAGTGTTTTTAATTATGTATTGTGATCAAGACAAAAAATTTTATTATTTTGTCGAAAATTAAATCATGTACCATTAGATGCCATTGTGGTTTTTTCATCACCGTCAGGAGTGAAACATTTTCAAATCTTAACCCTTCAACCACAAAATAATTGGATCCTCTTGATGCTTTCGAGTTTGCACTTTCAACTTCTTCGATTGTTGTGCGTATCGACGAATTAAACTTTATTTTGGCCACGTCAACCTCTTTTCCACCCTACTAGTTGCGTCTTACATGGATTTGTATACCATCATACTACGTGTGATGGACACGTCACTCAAAGCTCCTCCCTGGCCCCGGGCCCCGGCTAGTTTCACCCTAGTGTACGCATGCTCAGTTCGGAGTCACTTTCCCTCCTGGCAACCTCCGCGACGTCCATATTCTAAACTCCTTCTAAACTGGGGAAAAGTCCGGACCCGCCCTAGACCCGACCCTCACTTTTCCACATTGGACTCCGACTTGGGTCCGGATCCGACCCCAACTTTCAAGTTTTGCACAAAGTCGGGACTTGAGACGTCGACTCCGAACCCTGTGTTTCAGCGTGGAAAGGATCGGTGTGCGGACCTGAACTTTAGGAACACGTTTTGACTCTTGGAGCGCTGATAAGCAATAGCGAGATACAGAAAAAGCAGGAGGAGGGGATTGGAGAGGGAGGTGAGAAAGGAAGAGTGATAGTACCAAGAATGTTGTATAGCAAGAGAAAGATTAGTAACTAAAGTCTAGACCTTCGCAGCGAAGTTGGGGTTCAGTGTAAAAAGGGTGTTCAGGAAAAAAAGGGTGTTGGGTTTTGCCTATGGGCACAAGTCGGGGCCCAGACCACCAAACGCAGCGTTCAGGTCGGGTCCAGTGTGGAAGCGGTATAAGGGTCTGTTTCAAGTGAAGTGTTTTTAACAATGCGGTGTTGCTCTTTTTTGGAACCACGTGGCTGACAGGGTTCGCTTTAATAGTAGGCCGCTAGCTTATTGGAGCTTATCATGTGGGATTAATAACGATCAATGGATTGGTTATTATTTTTTTTTTTTTTTAATTTCGACGATAACAACGCCGCAGGGCGTCCTAAGGAATACAAATTATTTTAAAGAATTAATTTTAAATAAATAATAAAAAAAAAATAATTATGTCATAACAAAGAATTAAGAAAAAAAAAGAAAGAAAGAAAGAAAAAATAAATAAATACATAAATAAAGAAATAATTTCAAAGAAAGATGGCCAACCAAGTACAAGATTAAATTACGTCAAGTGAGAAAGCCGTGAGATTGTTATGAGGAAACATGGGAATCTTACGAAACGCATGAGCAGCTGTGGTTGTGTCACGTTATTTTTTTTTAAAGTATATTTGCTCAAATATTTTCCATTTGGAATCCAATGTTAGTCCTTCCACTTGCTGAACGTACGTCTTCTTAACAATGATTGCGACTACTGTCCCTCATTAGTGCCGTAGTAAGGTCACTCGGGGTCACGGGCAAAATTTTAAACGGGGGTCTTCCCTCTTTCCCCAGACACACTATCTCAGCAAAACCTGTACATAGTCTCGTTCCTTAGGCCCCATACAGCTAACGAATTATCTTAGCAAAAACGGTATGAAGTCTTGTTTTTGAGGCCGCCTTTTTCCGACATACGGGGGGTGACCAGAAATTACTACCCTATTTTTTTTTTTACGTTTGCAAAAAAAATCAACAACGTTAGCAATCATAATGCGGTTACGTACATCGGAAATAGTTACTCGAAACGTTTTACTAAAAAAAAAAGAAGAAAACTCTAATATACTACCACGACCGTTCGAGTTGTGTACACGGATTAGGCATATATTAGCCGATATTCAATTTTGACAGAAATGCCTGAAACATGTTGGATCGGGAGACTTTGATCGCCTGACAACGTAAAAGTCACTGTTAATGACACAGATTACCTTTTTCTTATTGAAAAAAATGACGTGAATAACGTTGATATTTGCCTAATTACTTACTACTTACTACTAACGCTTCTTTTTGCATCACGAAAATAATTTCTTTCACGCGGTAAATAAAGCTGGTTTTTAGCTCATTTTACAGGTATTGCTCTGTAGATGTGCCCTTTTATATGGACCTATCTAATTGGTCAAGTGGTTCAGGAGTTAGGCAGCTCCTAATGACCAAATTGATTGTTTTACATTGTTTTAAACATTGTTATCATGCAACAAAGCCAAACTGAGCATGAAATAAATCCGTGCATAATAAGAAATCCGTACGTTTGTAAAGGAGGTACTGCTGTCCTCAAAATAAAACGAAAGTAAACAAAAAAATAAGACCAGAAAACTAGATCATATAAAAAACCAAAACTGGTAAAAGGGACCGCCAAGTTCCAAAACTTGTTAAGGATTCCCGCCAAGCTTTTCGGCCGAGCTAATCCCACCGACTAAGACTTCAAACGTTAAATGAAATAATTGAAAATTGCGCAGTAAGCAATTTTCAGATATTTCATTTAACGTTCGAACTATTAGTCGGTGGAGTTAGCTTGGCGAAAGAGCTTGGCGTTTGATATCAAAACTTCACACGGGCGAAAAGCTTGGCAGGAATCCTAACAAGTTTCGTTTTGGGATAGATAATCTTAGCAAAAACTTTGTAACACGCTATTTACGAATAGCAGGGCGCACCTTGTGTGAACGC
>JAHWFP010236629.1:4316-15001 GCA_023313725.1 Lithobius niger
CAAGATTAGTTGTACGGAAACATGTCTCGTTTTTAACGAAAAGACATGTTGGTTTAAAAATGTTCTATAAAATGTTCCTTACACCCACCTCCTGTCGAGATTCGTACAATAAGTATGATGAACACACTTAACACTGAACACGCTTGAATGCCCACATCAAACATAGTCAGCACCTAAAACATCGAAGAAGCCAAGAAACCAGATGCCAAGGCTTTACTAGAAAGTTTTTTGTTAAAACTAGACTTGCTGAAACGGTATTAATGGCGTCAAAACCTTGCAACATTCACATCATGGGGGGGGGGTCCAGAAGCTGACGTGTTTTTAGAAATTTTAACTCTGAAAGTGCCATTTTTGAGGTCCAATAATGACTTTTTCTTCCAGTTGATCAATGTGCTTTTGACCCCCCCCCCTTGACGGCACCTGAACAATTTATGAGCCCCCCCATCGAAAGGGTCTTAAATAATGACTCCCCTAATTTCCCTTATCCCCCTCCCCTCCCTCCCCTCCCCGGCGATAAATAATGACTGGTCCCTTACACCATTGGATACACTGAAAATTTGACTTTTTACACAGTTGACTTTTTAAAGCATTTTCCAGCCGTTCACATTGTTCCCATTTTCAAAAAGATGATTAGTTCTCGCCAATCACAGATTGAATTTGTCTACAGAATATGCTCAAGGAAGATACATGTTCGCACAGAAAAAAAAAGTCGTAACGACGAAATATAAACAAAAACAATTTTTTTTCTAGTTTGGCTTAGCAATTAATCAGTAACGCTGCGCAGCTTATATCTCTGCGGGCCTTGGGTAGAAACATCTAATTCAAGTGTCGGATACAAGGGCGAGCTTCAGTCAAGGAAGGAAACAGCTCCGCACTTAACTGTGTTTCCGGCTTAGGTTTGCTCGCGCGACCAGAGTTTCGAGTTTGGTTTCGGATTTCAAGACGAATTTCAGGCATCTGGCAACAGGTGTCGCATCCGTACAGTATGGGGTTTTTGATCATAGGCCAGCGCAAACTAAATCTAAAGGAGTTGAAAACTCATCATTTTCATAGACTCATGACTGTACCCATTCATCCAATTTTATAGCTAGAAGCCTTCCCGTTATCTCGGTATCGATAAATAATCACCCTATGGGATTTAACATGGGAATGAGCGGACTAGCTAGCTAGCTAGTAGCTAAATAGACATAAATTGCTAGCTAGTAACACGTTTTCAACGTTATTGAGGGTCAGATTTTCCATTGAAAGCAGCTTAGCTGGCATTCCTACACGAGTTAATTTTTGTCAGGTGGGTCATTGCTCTTGATTTCAACACAATTAAGCTTTTGTACCGCATTATTGTTTTCTCCGAAGTACCTGAAATGTGCCCAACTTTGCTTTAAGATATAAGACACAGACGCTATGGCGTCGCGCTACAATGGTTTACAACCTCGACAATTGAATAGATGTGATGTTTGTTGTGATGTTTGTTGCCTGACTTGGCGCGTCACACTAGCGTGTGTCTAGATTAATAAATCAAATCAAATCAAAAAGGCGGTTCACTGGCACTGTTGTCTTTTAACTGTAACACGAGTTTAGCTCATTTAAGCCGACATGGGAAAAATTTCCCATAGGGTAAAAATCTTTGCAAAACGTTGGAATCAGGCGCAAGTCAGTGTCGTTGATTGTGCGTTACTGGCTGACTAACAGCTAGCTGACTAACTAGCCACTCAAGGCCACGACTTCTATGATAATTCACGTAGGGTATAAATACAGCCCGGTAGGGAAAGCTGGAAAATTTAAATTTTGGCTCCCAGGTAAACGGTCACACGGAGAAGTACCTTTTTTTTCAAAATGAGGGTTGCAGGTATGAGGCACGTGGCCCTGAAGTGGCGCGTAAGTGCAAAATTAATGTTGTAACCGCTGCTTGTATTTTCATCCTACAGTAGCTTATAGCATGCTGAAGTATTGTTATATGCGCTCCTCGTTTCGGTACTTAATTGTTAGGAATGTGTTGTGCTTGCGATGAGGCGGCTCACTAACAGAGGGCGGCTTTTATTGCCCGAAAAGTTGGAAACAAAATGCGGATCGCGAGCACAAGGTCCAATCAAAAAGAAAATAACGTAATTGTTTTAAAGAAGTAGGCCGTCTTTAAAAAAAAAAAAAAACATTGGAAGGACAAACTACGTCGCGTTGCTTGTCGCTGCTGTGTGCGCGATGCATCTTGAGACCTGCAAGTATTTTGTGAGCGGCTACGTCTTCCTGGATGGGATGGCTTTAATCGATGGCCGCCGTTGTTTTTGTAACCATCTTGGATATCAACAAGACACACTGCTACTGAAAACGTACAATCGATTACCTGTGTTCGTTCTGCGGAGAACTCAAGATATAGGCTGCGGAGACTATACGTACTTTGATTGCTGCACAACTTTTATTTTTGTCGTTCTTAGAGAGTAGGTGGGTCAGAGCTACAATGGATTAGCAAAACAAAAACGAACTCGTTTGATGCGTAAGGTAAGGTTTAACTGACCCCGAAATCGAAACGGCAAAGGAACACAGAATATACTTTCCTGTAAGGTTTCGGATACCGCAGTGTTGCTGTACTGTTTGGACCACGTGAAACCTTATTGCTGTGTCCGAATGTTACCATTTTAACTTTTGCACACGATAGATCAGCTAATGATGGGTGCATTCTACTTGGCTAAACGACACTTTAAAACTGGAAACTTAAAAAAAAAAAAATCGTCTTAGTGCGCTTAGCACAGCTGGACAGGCCATTCAGGGTTCGCGCGAGTCCTTGAAAACCTGGAAATGTCTTGGAAAGTAGTAATGAAATTCCATGCCTGGAAAAGTTTTTGAAAATCTTTAAAAATGATATAAGTATCATCAGTAGGTTGATAAACGGAAAGTAGACGACGTGACTGAAGAACACTGAACAGATTTAGCCAAGAAAGCAGTCGAGTCTGTATAGCCTTACATTATCCTTCCTTTGTTTGGGCATGAAAAGTTTTAAAATTTGGGCTCTGGCTTTAATTGTGTTTAAGTGTTTAACGGTTGGCTACAGCAGTAAGGTTTCACGTGGACTAAACAGTACAGCAATACTGCTGTATCTGAAACCTTACAGGAAACTTTATTTGTGTCCCTTTGCTGTTATTCGTATTTCTTAACAAAATGTTTTTTATTTTATTTTTATACACGACCCTTACCCACCCGCAAGCATCTATTCTTGTGGTGTGAGGTTCGTTTTCTTGCCAATGCTTTCCTTGTAAACTCTACCGAAATAAACTCAGCTCAGATATTTGTAAGTTGTTCTCCATACTACCAAACCGTCTGCTAGGGATCCCTGCTATGTTTAGGTTTTCCACTTAGTCATACCGTGATGGACCTGAAAATGGCCTCTAAAAGCTGTGACAGCCACCCAAGACAATTCTTCTTCTAATGTATCTTCATGATCATGTTAACGAAATTGTATATTTATCAACTTTCCCCCATTGGAATTGTAGGTGGAGGCAGGCGTGCTGTTCATGCGGTTCAAGCCCAATGGAAGTTGTGACACCAACCCAAAACCAAAAACTGGTTTATGAGAAACTACCAAATTTGCAAAAAGAGTCGGTGTTTGAAAGCAGTGATATCGTTCAACCAGGATAAAGCCACCTATTAACCCTAGTGATATCGTTCAACCAGGAAAAAGCCACCTATTAACCCTATTAGCCAGGAAACTTGGCGCATTGCTCTGTTCTTTAATTGCTCTGTTTGACTACTTTCTTACACTGCTGAAACGTGCTGCACTTAGAACTGCAATCCTATGGCCACGATATTTACATTTATACAATTCGTCATATAACTATAATCACTCCTGCTCAACTAAATCAAAGAACAGGGCAATGCGCCAAGTCTGTTGGTT
Organism: Lithobius niger; assembly: GCA_023313725.1. NCBI lineage: Eukaryota > Metazoa > Arthropoda > Chilopoda > Lithobiomorpha > Lithobiidae > Lithobius > Lithobius niger. Next base: position 8,200 of record JAHWFP010236629.1, read on the forward strand.
AATGGGGTTAATCTCGGCAGCCATTCCCGGGTGAATGATATTACTACTTTTAAATATAGTTAACTGAGCGCATTTAGTTTGATATAGTATTTCTTTCCTCCTAAATTGGATTGCTCTTAAAAGATTGTTGGATAGATTGAAGTGAAGGTGAATTTCTTACCTCATAATAGCTTAGGAGATGTTCGGTTTTTCCGTTGGATGGTTAAGCCGATTTTTACGTGGAGCGGTAAGGGATCCCTATCTGTATGGCTAGTGGCTCCGAGCACTACACAAACTCCACAAAGGAAAGCTATTTGCCATAATATATCAGAGTGAAAGTTTAACTTAATCCATTCTAGGTTTACATGTGAAGTTCTTATTAAGCATTACACGAATAAGGAATATAGCTGACGTCAGTACCTTTTATGCCAAAGCATGGAATGGTAATTATTCCTTCTTCGACTGGTAGAGGATCCTTGACCACCTAGCAAAATTGATCCCCTCTTCTTCATTGTCGCCATGGCTACGGCTAGAAGTACGACAAACCTCCAAAAGAGTGTACGAATTCCGTTGGGCAAGGTGGCCTGGTGGCTAGTACGACTCTCACAAGTGTCAGAGATCCCGAGTTCGCGCCAGGCTTCTGCCACCCCTGCTATTTCCGGAAAGGGAAAGGCCCTTTTACGCCTTGTACTCATGTCGATTGTGGCATGTACAATATTAGTACAGAATTCCAGGCGGACAACTGGTGATAATCCTCGATTTAATAAAAAAAAAACACACTTGTATTTTCGAAACAATAAACCTGTTACCTTTGTCAAAAACAAACGTAAACAGTAAAACAAACATCAGTATAACCTCATACAATCAGTGAGCGAGTACAAATATACATCATACTTACAAAACATCTGGCGGCCAGCAGTAAACAATAAAAAATTGACGTTCCTAGCAAAAGCACCATGGGGCTAATTTTCAACATTTTTGTTAAACAACGAAATTCAGTCATCCATTTTGGCATAGTTCTTACTAATATCGAGGGTCCTATTTTTGTTGGAATTTATTTACAAATTCACTAAATACAATAAAATATAAGTTACACGAGGACCAAAAAACACAGTGACGTAAATATCGTTTGTAAAATTCTCTACTGACTGTTTTTTTTTTCCAAAAAAATACCACTGATGTGGCTTTAGAATCTGGATGATATGCCCGTAAAAGTGTCGGCCAAGGCATTTTCTGCGTTTCTTACTTCAACTGCATAAATATATTCATTTAGTCGTTTTCTTAAAATCCGTTTACTCTCAACATAATACGCGACCCCCCCCCCCTTCTCCAGCAGAGACGTTTTTACTTTTCGCATGGTATGGAATAGTCTAAACGTCTCTGCTGATTACGCCGACGGAATTCAATATCTTATATAAAGTTAAAAGTGTAGTTTCGGTAATGGGTAGACTGGTGCGGCCAGGGATTTTGGAAGCGGCCCTACGAATGGAACCGAGATGGACGGCCACGACCGGGACACCAGTGGAATGGAAGATACGACAAATTTGTCCAAAACCCCCCGGTAGATAGGTGATAAACGTCCAGCCCACGACAACCTTGGGGTCGAAGTAGATTGCTGGCATACTTTGAAGTGGGGGGGGGGACATTTTGCCTTGTCAATATTTAAGGGGGGGGGGAGATGAGGCTTCATGGCGCGTCGACAGCTTGGTCATTAGCGCCAACCTCAGTCACAGTGCAGTGGTCCGGCTTGCCACTGCACCACACATTACAGAGATATTATTTAAACCCCTAATCTAAATCTTGTCATACATCTGTACCTCCTGCAAAAATTGAAAAACACCGGACAGGAGGACAGGAGGAATATTTAAGGTTCTTAGCGATGAGGTGCAAGGGGTATCCATTCTGCTTGCACTGACCGAAGTGCTTCCTGATTTTGTTCACTCGTATAGGTGCAATTGTCTAGGCTATGCAAGATTACTGCTGTAAGGTATCCTTGGAGTACAGAGAGCGATGGTCTGAGTGAAGGCAAGACAGCAAATGGTTTCTGTGCCATTAAGTAGTAGCACACTTTCCAGCAGACATGGTAGCGCACTTCCCAGCCATGCCTCGGAAACTAAACAAGTCCAGGAAAGCTATCCAACCAAAATTACGTTAGGTTTACAAGATTTTCATGGTGTCAGGTTTTTCCCCCAACGTTTTCAATTTCTACTGTAAATTCGAGGGAGGGGTGGTACGTATTCAAGGTGCGTAAAATATTTTCTGCTATGGCTGGACCGGAGAGGAAAGCACACATACGTCATCAAAGTAACTAGCCTCGTACATAATGTCGGAATCGAATGTTTCGTTGGCCAGTCGACCCACGTAATCTAACCCCAGGTCGCACGAGAATCCACTAATAGAGGATCCCACAGTTGGTAAGGTTGATTTTTATACTCTATGCATGTGGTGTCGTAAACCATGCGCACTCAGTCAACTCACTGTTCTATTAGACCACGCAGGATTAAATCGTAGGAGACGGAAATAAAGAAGGCCTGCTCATCAAACGAGACCATGGACCTTCTTCCATCTGGAATGCGTAGCTGCTCAACTGCTCTTTCAACATGCAAAGCATTGTTGCTTTGCACTGCATTGTTAACAACAAACAATTTTGTTTTTTAAGCAAATGGGTCAAGAAGGCAGTGAGGCCGCTATGGACACAGTCGTGTGCCACCGTAGTAAGACGAAGGGGGTAACCCAGCTTCTGGATTTTACAATGTGGGAACCCACAGGGGTCAATTTGACGTTTGCTGGTCGTCGGTTATAGTCAGCGTGCAGTTTATTGATGCACTGTTGGACCCTGTATTCATAGACTTGTAAAGGGAGGTGACTGGTGACCCAATTTCACAAATTTATCTTTATTACCCAGCAATTGGAAAATTGTTGCATGCATCTCGCAAGCTGGGTACACGAGGGTGCAGTTTGCCTTTGCGACTTGAGCATTACATTGTTCCAGTTCTTAATTTTGGTGCAGTGCAGAACGTGAGGTTACATTTGATCGTGACCGTAAGGCCCTTTGATCGAAACAAATTCTTAAGGAAGTAAAGGCAGCTGGGTTCCTAATAGCAAATAACACAGTTTCCATTTCTAATAACCCAGTGTTTATGTTCCGAAACACGGCTGAGAAGTGCACTATACCAAGTACTATATTAAAAACACACCTAACCATGCGCTGTCTTGCCTTTCACTCTGCCCAAAGCTGTAAGACAATGGTTGGGCGATGGACTGGGTTGTCAGTTCGATTCCGGGTCACGTTACTCGAATGAAATGTAAGTGCGCAAAGGCGACTCCATTATTTCAGGCCGAAAATTTTCACTGATGGCTTACTTCCGGCTTCCGGCTTGTGGATTACACTTTCGGTTCTGTTGTTGGAGACTGGAAGATTGTACCTAGCATTCCGATTTGTTCCCCCGCTTTCCAGACTTTGTAAAACGTATTGTGCATGTCTAGCTATAATCGCAGCTTAAAAGAGCAACAAACTAGAGAAACTGAAAATCTGTGCTTCTGGTACTCATCAGCCATCAGCTGCCACAGTTGTTGGGCATTTAGATCAACTGCCTCGAAGAACTATAACTACCCTTGGAAGTGCTCAGTGCGAAAACATAGTACCACATTGTTAACTAGTACGGAAGGCTCGCTGGCGTGACTCACGCAACACTGGTCAAGGTAGAAGCGGCTGTTTTCTCCTTCCGGCATTTCAGTTTCTGTCCCAGCCGAGCTTGTCTTCGCGTGAAAATACCTGAACTGAAAGAGAGAATGTAGTTGCATCAACTCAATGCACAAAGTCTTAACTTCGAATGGGATTAGCCCAAAGGACATTCATAGGATAATCCCAACTGAAGTTAACTGCCGCAATTAAAATGTAGATATATAGCAAGGGCTTGAATAACGGTAGGTGACTTCAGTCTTATGAGTATATTTAATGTGGAGTATCAAGAAAAGAGTGTTTATCTCGTATACCCTTTAATCGTACTTTGATTTCTCAATTGGCCTTATGTTATTAAAGCAAAGAATTAAAACTGAGTCTTTCATTGTATCTGTTTATTTATTATATTTTTTTTCCATTTTGAAAAGAGTGATGGGTTCTGACACAATCTATAAACGTAATTGTCCAAACAATTCTCATGTGTAAATTCTATCCACGATGCTATCCAAGATATTGTAAGTTCTTACAGGAATGAACAAGGTTCTGTAAGATTCTGTAAGCTGCAAGATTCTGAACATGGTATTGCAGGATCTTACAGGACCTTTTTCTTACAGATAGGATCTTTTTCGTTCCTGTAGCAGCTTACAAGAAGTTACAAGATCTCTAAAAGGATCTTCACGTGGGAAGAAAGTAATTGGTGTGTTATCTTTCTTTTAATGAAATCTGGCCTGTTAAGATTCACTTAAAAAATGCTTATTAATGAAATACAATAAAATAACAAACGATATGCAAATAAGTTACCGTAATTTGTATTTACAGTTCTTACCTTTAGGATGGCTGATTCCAAACAGTATTACACCGGTAAGGATCTTGCAGAACTATATGTCACCGCAAGACCAAAATTACCTGAAACAATTCTAACGAAAATTTTAAGATTTTTGTCTGAAAAGGTAAGGTTGCAGTCGTATTTCAGAATTAAATAAGTAGGGTGTCATGTCACCCTATTTTTTTTACATTTTATTTTATTTTTTATTTTTTTATTTTATTTTGCGTTATCAAATTGCGGATGATCTGTATTTGTGACTTTTAACAAGTTGGTCAAGGTTGCATCAACTCTCTCAGGCACCCCGAATCTTCATTATAATATTAACTCTTTTCTAATAAGCATCAGCAGAATCTTACAACACAAAATGACATTCACCACTAAACACCAGAAAGATCCTTAAAATGACTTCTGAATGTTTTATTATTCACGAAATCATCGTCCACCAAAAGAACTATTTTCTGAAAAGAAAATTGAATAGCAACAACAACCTTTTCACAGATAGGGACTATGGTCACCAGTGATCGTGCGCTATTGCACTTCTTCAGTTCTACGATAGATACCGGCCTCGCATCATTTATGCGAACATAAAAAAATCATAACATTACTGTAGATATTAGCACTTTCTAAACTTGAACTCTGGTAAACGAAGCAAGCAGTCTGCATTAAAGACTGGCCTTGTGACGATACACGATACACTAATCTGAGAACGAAAGAAAAGTCAACTGCCCCGACTGGGACTCGAACCCGCGACTTCCCGTTTACTAGCAGGGCGCTCTAACCACTGCGCTACCGGGGCAGTAAACGGGAAGGCCTGGGTTCGAGTCCCAGTCGGGGCAGTAGTCTTTTCTTTCTTTCTCAGACTACTGTATTGTGTATCCTCACAGGGCCAGTCTTTAATGCAGACTGCTTGCTTCGTTTACCCTTTACCTTGTGATTTCTTCATTCATTATTTGAACTCTGAATTGGAATGAATGAAAGATAGCTTTAGCAGCCCAATCTTAACATGGTAGTCAAAAGGCCAGTTGCCAAAAGCCATGAGTGATCCAATTACAGCAGTAACGCATTGTCAAACACAATTGCAATAAAATTGTTAAATTCGGCTTAAGGTGTACAATATGTTGGGAAATGATGTAGGGTTGTGGCTCGTGCCGGATCAGTGATGTTGCCTGGTAACACCAGAGGTAGGCGCGACATCTAGACAGCGCACTCTGGTCCACAGTCGCCAGCCGGAAGCAATGACTAACATAGCCAAGACCCTGTCAGTCTCAGTTCAGATGACACACCCTAAGACCAGTCATGATGTTGTGCTGGCTTCGGTTGATATGTACGTATGTCTGTCAGCAGCTTCATTAGACTAGTAAATAACTTTATTTTATTAAACTTAGAATTAATTTAACGCAATATTCTCACGTTCTGCAGCTAAAAATTATTCTGAGTTCAACTCAGTCTTAAAGGTGAACTTTTATGTTTCTTGGATTGTCCTTTTCAACCACAAATGGGCATGAAAAGTTACTTTCGTCGGCAAATGATTCATTTTTAGTTAACTCCAGTGAAATTGCAAAAAAAAAAAAAAAAGAAATATTAAAACTACAAGTAACACGTGTATAATATCAAATCACTAAGGCAATTCGTTAGTTGTAAATCCCTTAACTTACTCAGTTAATTATTCTCATAGCATGTTTAGTTTTAATGATTTATTTATTAATCGAATCTTTGACATTCTTGGAACTTTTTACAGGGTTAGTCAAAAGCCCCTTGCATCATCGAAAAGCCCTACAGCATTTGGATTACACACCTGCCACATAGGACCTAGTATTGCCCCTAAGATGGGGCCGCACCATGATCTTGCATCGGGGTGGCCTTCTCCCCCTCAACCCCCATACATAAAACTTAACCTTGTTCCTTTGAGAAATAGAAGTTCGGTTCGAATTGGCGAAATATGTGCCTGACCGAGTTAACGTGGTCGCCGAAGACAGCATGTTAATTGGATAATCGAGATTGTTTTACTACATCTCCAATGCCCACATGAGGGCTTCCCTGCACGGTAAAGGATATTGTCCATTGTACCCACTAAAGGTCGTACAACACTGAGTGAGCTTCCACGCATGACACATATGACCAAGTTCTGTTCCTAAGATGGGGTGGCCACTGCATGAATTTGATTTGGGGCGCCCTGCCTCCCTCAACCTCCCCCCAGATACCAAGTTTATGTTTGTTCTTTAAACTAAAATAAAAACATCCTTGGGTTGAGGTTTATTGTGGACGTTCAAGTATTAAGTCATCAAGAAAATGGGAATGGGTTCCTCTCCTGATGT
>JAHWFP010236634.1:0-12576 GCA_023313725.1 Lithobius niger
GGACGAACGTCTAACTGGAAAATCGTCTAATGGGATAATTGTCTAAATTCTGCCTAAATAAAAAATCTGGAAAAGCGTCTAAACGGAATATCGTATAATGGATAATTGTATAATGGATAAACGTCTAACTGGATTAACGTCTAACCGAGGTTTCTGATGTTGTATGAATAGCCGCAGCGAGCGCGGTAGCGCGAGCGAGGCAGGGATATTATACGCTTTTCCATTATACGAATTTCCAGTTAGATGATATTCCGTTATACGTTTTTCCAATTATGCAACTTTCCAGTTAAACGATTATCCTGCAGGGGCAGTCTGTTCGGGGCGAGGGATAATCGTCTAACTGGAAAATCGCATAATTGGAAGAACGTATAACGGAATATCATCTAACTGGAAATTCGTATAATGGAAAAGCGTATAATATCCCTGCCTCGCTCGCGCTACCGCGCTCGCTGCGGCTATTCATACAACATCAGAAACCTCGGTTAGACGTTAATCCAGTTAGACGTTTATCCATTATACAATTATCCATTATACGATATTCCGTTTAGACGCTTTTCCAGATTTTTTATTTAGGCAGAATTTAGACAATTATCCCATTAGACGATTTTCCAGTTAGACGTTCGTCCGACGCCCCCCCCCCCCGTGTATCGAACCCCTGCGTTGATGGTTTGTTGCCAAGTTCGCATCCTCAGGTTTTCCCTTTTCTAACTGGACTTTTTTTCTTCTTGAAAAAGTCGAATAGAGCTAAAAAAAATCCAGTTCATCTACGCGAGCATTCGTTTGCTTCAGATTAGGTTCGAAGAAATATATTTTTAAAAACATTTTCTCTTATTTGTTTTAGTTTTTGATCGCATTATATTAGATGTAATATCATGCAGTAATATTTTGCGTTTTATCCAGGTGAGTATTCCTTTTCCATCACCTAAAACCAGACTGAACCATCCATAATTCTTGGATTCGACAATAAATTCATGTGTCCGTCCTTCCTGTTCCCCCTATATCGATGCTGGGATACACCCCTCGTCACTGCAATAATTTGAAGCACTGACTTGGAGCATGGCCAGTAAAGTACAGTCGATAAACTACAGTAAACTATACTCACTGTCAATAAACTCAAACCGTCCTACAAGAACACGTTATCATATTGGCGCAACATTAAATTGGTCAACCCTGATTTATTTCGGATCACTTTCGAATTATTTCTTAGAAATCGACTGACACATCCTTAACATACGAGAATTAACCAACTTTTTTGGGGGTTTTCGGTTTCGACATTCGTAATGCTGCATTTGCGATGTCCTGGCAATGTCTGGCACGGTTTGTTGTGGTTTTAAAGAAGCAATAACAATGTTAAGACGGCTGTGTATGTGGTTGCGCCCGTTTACGCTGTTATCCCCTATATATTAAAGTAGCGCGTTGTAGGCTACGTTACGAAATCCCTGTGCTTTTGACGACCCAGAGAAACAAAACACCATCAGGTAGCGTCATCCCAAGGTGGGCTATACAGAACTGCAGCGTTGGGTATAAGGAAATTATTCCAGTTCACCACCTGCTCGTTCTTTGTACTGGCAGGCTGTATCACCACGATATTGGCTAATAAATTTTTATAAAGTTACGAAACTTAAAGCAACATACCGCCTGCCTTATAACCTTCCGCCTGCCTCACAACACCCACGCGACGATCACATCCGCGTATTTACCACAGCTAAGGTCAACTGAGACGGTAGCTTCGTTCCTCGCAACGAAAACGTAGCTACTGTCTCAATTGGCATTGCTCCTAATAGTCCAGCCAGCGTGAACCCATTGATTGTGTCGTCACAAACCGGAATGATTCTCGTATTTTAAAATCACAATTTATAATTTTCTAGGCTAGTGTCTTATAATTCTGCTTCGGCGATCTATGGAATAGTTAATTTTAATTTTTACCGCATTAGTCTATTAGATTTTAGATCTCATGATAATTATTAAAAAATTAGTAGATGTACACACACAGATGATACGTCATGATTATTGTACGCGCGCAATGCATGATTTAGTGACGGGTCGTTAGTAAATAAAGTTCCATTATATTCAACAGAAAATGTCATAGATGCCACATTAAAAAAAAAATTTTTAGCAAGGGAAAGACTAACGGTAAGGAAATAGACCTTTGGGGCCGTACTTGATGTGGAGGATCGAGAAAAATGGCGCTGGGAGATATATCCCTTTAAGCATAAACGTCGACTCACATATTTTTGCAGTTATTGTTATTGAATGTGTGAAAACGTTTGTTCGTAATGCTGTGCGTGTTTGTAACGCAGGTTGTAGTTCCTGCTGCTTACCGAGAAAACATGTTGTAGTTGTCATACTGAACTGAGATGAGTCAACTACTGAGGACGAGTCGACTACTGAACTGAACTACGATGAGTTGTCATACTGAACACGATTTATGAGTTGACCATCAGGAATTTTACATGACCATAATAATGCCATTATGAATAATAAAAAAAAAGAGGAACAAATTTCATTGATAACGGTCTGTGAGTCATGTCATAGAGAACCCATTCCATGAGGATGACTCGGGTAGAAGCGACAAGTCTCGCCTCCCGGCTGCAGGAGTATTCGCACGCGGGCTGTTATTGTTCATTTGGTAAAGAAAGATTGTGGCGATATTGAACTACAGTTACTAAACTATTCGGCCAGATTTATAACGATTTGGAAGGGGGAGGGGGCGGAGCAGGGAATAAGACCTCCATGAAGCGCCGTAGCCGAGGACATTACTCAGCGACGGAGGCATGTCTTGCAGTTCAGCCAGCTAGGCGAACACGTTTTTGGGGATAAATTGCAACATCTATTGACATTTACACTTAAAACTACATTTCTCCCAGCGCCATTTTGCTCGATCCTCCACATCAAGTACGGCCCCAAAGGTCTATTTCCTTACCGTTAGTCAATCCCTTGGTAAAAATCCGTTTTAAACTGTGGCGTCTAGGAGATTTTCTATTGAATAATTGTTAACTATATTTACTGTATCCTACACGTATATGATCCTTTGCGCACCTACAATGACCTTGAAGTTTCATCTGTGTGTGCACATGTACTAATTTTAATCGTTTGCTAATAATTACTATGAGATCAAAAATCTAAAAGACAAATGCGGTAAAAATTCAAATTTCAAAAAAATGCCAATAGATCGCCGAAGGAAAATTATAATATACTAGCCTCAAAAATTATAGAGTGTGATTTTAAAATACGAAAATCATTCCAGTTTGTGACGACCCAATCTTTAAGTTGATGCTTTTTCGTGTACTATTCCCAAACCAACTGAGACAGTAGCTACGATCGTCGCTGCGGAGAACGCAGCTACTGTCTCAGTTGACCTTGGCGGTCATAAATGCGCGGATGGCGATCTGCGCGTGGCTGTTATTAGGCAGGCCGGGTGTCCCTTTTAAAAGTACTTGTAGAATGTTATAAAGTAAAAGCCAGAAAGTACAAAAATACACATAAGAATTCGACGTAACAGGAGTAGCAAGTAAAAGGACTACAAATAAAGAGTCAAGGTGCAAGTAAAATGTCCTTCTTAACAAGGCAGAACTTGCCTCATGGCTTTCTTGTGTTTACTTCTTACTCTAGATAATGGCTCGGGGATGAACCGAAACGTCGCATTTTTATGTGTATTTGTGCACTTTCCGGCCTTTACTTTATAACTTCTATTGATAAGCAAGTTTCAAAATAATTATTTTGATTTTGCGTAGTTTTTACGTGACAAATTTGTATTTGCTTTAAAACCAATTTTGAGCAATTTTTTAAGGTTCACTCAGTCACAGTTAAGCTGTTTGTCTGTGCTTGGAATAAACACCAGCACGTTTGTTCATCGGAAAAGTGTTTCAAGGAAAAGAGTAGCAGTATCTCAGTTGGCATTCTTCCGTCTAACCTTAGCGTAATTTAGTTTGTCGTCAAGATCCGGCCGCAATGAAACCATGGATGGTCGAACAGGGTCGGATTGGGAGGGATCGGCCATCGCCGGATATGTACTGCATTGGCCCTCGGGTACACTCGCCATCGGGTGGAGAGGGGAAGAGGCGGAAACCTTGGCAAGGGAATCGGGAGGAATGCCGTACTCTTTCCCAGCAGGGTCCGCGCCCCGGAAGCTAGTGTTTATAAGAAATAAGCGCGATCTGAAACTTTTGCCTGCAACTTAGAGCTGCAATTTTCACACTAATTCATTTCAAATGTAACACCCAAAAGAAAGGGCTTCCTGCAGTGGGAAAAGGGGGGGGGGGGGGGCAGAGCAGAAGCACGGAAACCTGACGTATTTTTTTAAGAAATCAGAATTTGAAACGTAAAAAGTTCCTGCAACTGTGAAACGCAATTAAAAACTTTAAAAAAAAAATTTATTTTTTCCCCAGACGGCCCAATATGACACTCTGACTGAACAAACTGGCCAGGCGAATGGGAGCGAAACCCACACCTTTCTTCCTAGCTGACCTTGTAAATTCTTGTCATAAGGAATGGAACGCGATGGGAACGTTACACAATGGATAGTACACTCTTGACCTTCGGGCGTAATAAGGTGAAGTGACATTTAAAAAAATATATTTCTTAATAGTCTGGGGATGGAAAACTTGCCTTTTTATATCACCACCTGCACACAGAAAAAAATGTCATTACCTTGAGGCACCACAAGGGCCTCCAATTTTAAGACGGTACCCCAACGGGCGGGATGGCAAAAGCAAATATCATGATTTAATGATTTAAAATTTAGCTTTAACGTTTCTATGTCATTTGAGACAATTGAAACACGCCATAATATGACATAGAATTTTATTTTTGCTCAAAACTGTTGCCGTAATTTGACATCGTAAAGAGGCGAAATTGGCGATTCAGCCTATTTTGGCCAATAACGAATATTGACATTATTGAGCCGAAAAGGGGAAAAAAATTCGAACGATTATGATTGTCTTTTTTGACGTTTCAACGTTAAACGTTTTGACGTTCAACGTTTCTACGTTAAACTTTAAGAATCAATCTTGTGGCAGCAGAACTTAAGGTATGAACTTCTCAGTGATCAAATATTTTTTGGTTGTAGTAGTGACGCTTAAACCTTTTTACCACCCAGTCTATTCAGAACATAAAAATAATAAAAATTCAGTGTGCCCTATTGTGTAGCAGTATGAAACTTTTTTTTTCCAAGTCGTACTGCGTAAAGTTGCTAAAGTAAAACTCCACAAAGGGAACAAATAACTAGATCATAAATTGCATAACGCCTTGCCCAAGTAAGCACAACAATTTACAGTTTCTTAACCCATAACCGCCTGAAAAAACATTCAGACCCCTTTTTTTTTAAGGTCCGGGTCGGTTCTCGGATTCGAACCGGCATTCTCTTGGTTTGGAGCCGACGACGTTGACCAGTGGGCTGTGACTGCCCGCTTTGCTCGGGGTCCCCGGGGACCCCTCACAAAGCTCGCGCTGGGACTTAGTTTTTCGCTGTTATACGTTGAAGGCGTACGTTCGTATCTAGGCGGTTATGGGTTAATTTGTAAGAAACGATCATCAATGTAGTAGTATTTTCTGTCTTATAAATCTTACAAATAATAGTAAGTGTGTTTCCCACATCAGGCATGGGAAGGGTGCTGGGCCGCTTATACAGCGCCTAAGATAAAAAAAAAGATTTTGCATATAAGCCCTTAAATAGGATGATTTTTTTTTTCAAGTACATAACTCCGTTTGAGGAAAATTTGAAGATTTTCCTTGGCCAACAAACGTCTAAATTTCTGTTTTGTGTGATGGCCACCCGTCAGTGGTGAGAGTGCATTCCACTTACGGTCCGGCACTTACTTGTTGATTGTCGCCATCTTGATGGTGTTCGTTGTCGTTTCCATCTCTCGCATGACATTGCGCGTCAGTTGGGCGATAAGTCTGTCCTCCTGTCCGGTGTTTTTCAATTTTTGCAGGAGGTACAGATGTATGACAAGATTTAGATTAGGGGTTTGAATAACATCTCTGTAATGTGTGGTGCAGTGGCAACCCGGACCACTGCACTGTGACTGAGGTTGGCGCTAATGACCAAGTTGTCGACGCGCCATTAAGCCTCAATCCACCACAAAGGATTGCCTAAATCTAATCTAGCTGCTTTGTAAGTTCTTAATTTTTCTTCGTTTGTTTCAAATGGGGAAACAAAACCATTTAGGAGACGGTATTTTCTCATTTTAAGTATCGATCAATGTTTTCAACCCTCTTTACACTCCGAAGTTGATAAAAGAAAAAAAAAAACACCTCGCTCAAGAACTCAGCTTCAAGATGCAACTCTGGGTTGAGTTAGAAATTAAAAGCGCCAAAGATAGGAATACATAAAACAGCGTTAAAAGTGCACAAAATACAGTAAAAACACAACGTTACGGGGATTGCAACAATTCCCGAAACGTTTGTGTTTTTACTGTATTTTGTGAACTTTTAACGCTTTTTTTTATGACTTACTCTGTGTTGAGAACATTTATCAATTTTGAGATCCAGCTTGCTGGGATGATTTTGTCTTGATGTGATGTGATGATGGAAAGGAGCGATGCTTTCACGCAAATCGGAATGTACGATTCCGTTACTTTTTTATTAGTCCATTGGCAATTAACCTTTGCTCCCTACGTTTCTTATTTATTGGCATGGTGACTGATACACGTTAAGAAATTATCAATGGATTGATCTTGATAGTATTTGGTATTGCTATCATTTCTTGTCTAATTAATACTTTCCCCTCTCCCCTCCCAAAACCCTTATCACGTCACCCAGGGTCACACTTTGTTTGGTGGTATTGAGTTATCAGGCTGGATCACCAGGCTGGATAATTATCCTGTTTGCAAGTGGGCAAATGTATTCGTTATTTCTTTGTAACCTGACGTAGCCACGCCGTATAGAACTTTCCACGTTAGGCAATATGCCGTATATGGAACGTGGGTTGGCTTCTTTGGAGTTGCGGCGCCTTAGGGCTGACTTATGCCTCACCCTCTCTATTCTTCATGTATCTGCTGATGTCGACTCCAATATTTTCTTTTCGGTCAGAGGAAATTCCTATAGAGCAGTGACACGGCGTAGTATTATTGTATATAACTCTATGCTGGAGCCTTAATGGGTTAGCTGCAAGGGGCACTGCAGAACGAGAAACAGAAGGGCCTCATACTGAAGCCGATGCTGTGAAGAGTGATTTCTTAGACCTAAAACGCGCGATTTTTGTTGACAAAATTGATCTGTCGGGTTTTTTAAATGTTTTTAATTTTAACTTCGATAGTACCGTACCATTAATATGTTAATTGTTTAATGATATTTTGCCTTTGTCTTTCTTTCTTTAAACTTGGGTAGAGACTGGTATCAGTGGATGTGAGTTATCCTTTCCAGCACCCCATTACTGTTTATACGCTGTAATAAATTGGTTTTATTATTATTATTATTATTATATCTCTATTTTTATTTTATTTTTTTATTTTTTTTTATTTTTAGAAACACACTTGCATCGATGTTGTAAAGGTAAGGAGACAATTAGTTTGATTTTTATGTTATTGCTATTATCGAATATGTGAAATGATAGGTAAGAAAATTCCCCGTCCCCTAACACTGTACATGCTCCATTGCATTTCCATGGATTTGTTCTTCGTTTTCGGTCAAGAACGGTCGACGAGAGTCCAGTCAAAAGTGAGATGGATGGGGAAATATTTGAGAGGTCGTTATCATTAGGAATAACTATCCACGATCTTCAAACCATGCAATTCAATACGTCGTTGTTAATTTTGGGTATTTTTATTCCTGTGTATCGTCTATAGGTTTGACTTGTAGGGTCCAAACTTTCCAGTAATAATTCAGTGGGAATCCACATAGATCTGAAGGTTAAAGGAGACGCCACACGATGTCGTCACAGTGTTCGTTTTCCGCCAGCCGTTCCGACAAATCACGAAACGCAAAATGGATATCCCTGCCACCCACTGTCATCAGTTTGTTTGCTGCCAGTTACACACTGCTCGAAGCCAGTGATCAATGAATGTCACTATCACGACCTCATGTCACGGCCTCAATGTCACTATCACGGCCTCATTATCAAACGGAAACAACTAAAATTGCTCGTGAGTCGTGAAATATTGAACAACGATCGTCCAGGAATGCCCGTTCAAAACTGCTAATAGCAAACGGACAGAACCAAATTCAAATTTAGCTGAAAAGGAAGTCAGGCCAGGGAGCGACAGTCTCTGGGGTTTCTGTGGAACGAGCGCACGTGTTACTAGCGCACAAGCAAATTTTGTATGTTCGAGCGCACCCAACCGTAATGTACCGTGCATCGAGCGCACAGGACCCCACGCAAGTCCAAAACTCCACCGCGTGACGTCGTTTTTATCCATTTCGTGAAGTCTTTGTGTATACTTCGTGCCTGTCATTGTTAACAATGTTAAGTCCTGTTAATACGTTAGTACGTTAGGTTTTTAGAGTACAAAGTTTGTATTTTAACTTGCGAAGTGTTTTTTTTTAATACGCGGTTGTTAAAGTTATTTTGATAAAAAAAATAAAGACATTGCTGATAATCTGTTAAACAAGGTACTTTTTATTTTATTTATCCCGAGCAGTTAAGTAAGAAACACCGACTGAGGGGGGGGGGGGGGGGCACGCTAGTATATACGTCGTGATTTCTGTAACCCTGAAGCGGCCACGTGAAACTCCGGGTGTGGGCTCATTTTGCCTGTGCGCTAGATAACATGGCTTTTTCTGCCTGTGCGCTAGTAACACGGTGCGCTCGTACACGACGCCACCGTGGGACCGTCCATATATTACGTCACGCTTTTTTGCTTATTTCGATACACTCACCCCATTTGTCCCAAATATCACAAACTTTAAAACACCTCCGTAATAATTACGTCATACTTCCACAATCGCCCCCTCCCCAATGTTATATTTCAAAGTACTCTACATTTGCTTACACTTACATTTATAGTATTTTTTCAAATGTCTTTTTCAAAGAGTCTATGTGTTTTTTGGAGTCTTTCTGTGTGTAAATGGAATTGCATCTGAACTCGTTATTTTCCTAAATAATACTCCAAAAAATTAAGGTGATGTCAACACCATATTGTGGTGCAAGATTGTGACATCACATTTTGGAAGCACCCACGCCCCCATCATCTGTGTCACAATTGTCACAATAAATCGGGGGGGGGGGGGCGGGGGAGTGTGACGTAATAAATGGACGGTTCCTGTGCAGCAAACAGGCTGAGATCGAAGTGGTGAGGATATGCGATGGAGAAGGTATTTCTAAAAGCAACATCCTGTTCCAGTCCCAAATTGCAGGACTAGGCTGAACCTGGAAACGCTTGTGTGTTTCTCTCTACTCTTCCCCCGTCTACATTTTATATCCACGAATATTTCACGAATATGTTGAACAAAAACCTTTCATGTTTCCAGTTCTCGACACCAGGGGCGCATCAACGTCACAACATAAATGGCAAAAGGGAAGTTTTAAAAGTCAGCGGCTTGCGAGTCGCTTGGCAGCGGGGAACGCTTACCCATTGAAATACAGTAAGAAACGGGCAGCGTTTCCGCTTGCAAGCGAGTCGCAAGCCGCCGACTTTTAAAACTTCCCTAAAGGCTCTCTCTTACATCCACGCCACTTCGAGCTCAGCCAGCCTGTTGCACAGTTTGAAATCCCTGACCTGTCTTCGTCTTTAGTTAAATCTGATTTGGGTTATGTCTGTTTGGTCTTTTAGGCTTAGTCGGTTTCAACTGGCAAGTATATATAGACCGATTGTGGTTAAATGTATCATGAATTTTATTCGTTTTACTCTTGGTAACGAGTCCGACTTGAAACGTTGAGTAAACGTTTTACGCTATACACTTTACTGGCTTCAATTCTTCATTGAACTGGGGTCACTAGTGCCTCAAAGAACGATTTGGTACTTCTTTTGTTGCTGCTAGCTGTGTACACTTATTTTTAGAAATATTCTGCTCAAATTTCGATTGGTTACGATCAGTCACGTCCGCCTCGGCCGTTTTTCCCCCCCCCCCCCCAACTCTCAAGAAAAGCCGTGACGATTTGCATTTTGATTGGCTGAGGGAAACCATGACGCATCCGATCCGTCAGCCAGACCAAAATGGCTAGTTTCAAGCGGACACGGACACGCAACGCAAGCTCAACGTCGTACTCCACAGCTACATTCGAACGATGGTCACGACAGACAAAACGGTTCGACGTGGCAGCGCCAGAGATTAGAATGTTAACGAGATGTCGCTTCTTACCTTTACTAAACCTACACGGTGCCTTGGCGGTTGTTTCAGCAGCTAAAACCTCTGCCAATGTAACAACAGAAGCGTTAATAGCATCAACTGTCGCCACCCCATGTTATCTTGGAATATGTAAACTACGCTGTCTCGTTAATTATATAATCTTCGGCAGCACCGGAAGACCGCATGGGTGCGTCGTCCATCGCGCGCGCTGCATGTGTGGATACAGTCTATATCCATAATGAAAGCGGTGGAGCCAGCCGGAAGTCATATCGTAGAGCAATTCGTTTTCCTTAACAATCACTGTAATAATCTCTGGAACTCGCGCTGACCGTCTTTATTGTTAACATATCTCACATTCTAAGCCATTATTTGTACCACTAAGTTGTCCAGATCGAGCTGAGAAGCTTTTCAGTTTTTGCTATCCTATTCAACTTCCGGTAGTGGCCAAGGGCTTTTACCTCGGTGCTCAAACGCTTCTCAAATCGATCTGGACAACATACGAGTACAAACAATAACTTAGAACGTGAGAGAAGTTACCAATACGACGGCCAGCGCGTTTTCCAGTGATAATAAGATAAAGTAACAGCCAGTTTTGTGCACAAATAAAACCACACTACGTTTCGGGAGGACAACCTCCCGTCTTCAGGTAAAAACTAAAACATTGAAAAAATTCATGGCAGTATCTGCCGAGTCACCAAGTTTATAAAAAACAAACCATTCAGGCATGGTCAAGGCCTAAAACATTAAAATTATTAAAAATATAAAACATACCAAATGATACACCGTGTTATTAGATGGGCGCCCGGAAGTAGAGTGGTAACAGGAGGCAGTGATGTCACGTGGTTCAGGATACTTTGGCCTGGTCCAAATTAAATAGGGTGGTTAGTCAGACGGCTTTTTCTTGAACTTGTTGAATTTGTTAAGTTGTAGGTTGTTGATGACTGGAAAAAATTCTTTTAGAGATTTGCTTTCTGGAATTAAATGATTGTAAACAGGAGGTACATGAGTAAGGATAATAAGTGATTCAAGGTCTTGCCTGAAGACGGGACGTTGTCCTCCCGAAACGTAGTGTGGATTTATTTGTGCACAAAACTGGCTGTTACTCTATCTTATCTGCAAAAAGTGCTGAAACTGCTGAATTCCAGTGATAACAACAATGCATAAGCGTAAAATATAATAACGCTCAATACAGGTACTGGTTGTTCTACGATATGATTTCAGGCTGGTTTCACCCCTTTCTTTATATAGTGAGCGCGCGACAAGCCGCTGTGGTAAGAACAACCGTGGACTACGTTCCTCAAAGTCGTAAGTCTTTTCAAGTGTGCCATTGTTACAACACAAAGGTTAGCCACAAGGAAAGGGAGGTGTGAATTTGACGTAAGCTGGACACGTTTGCGCACAACGAGGGCAAAGATTACAACAAATTCACGTCATTTTCGAATTTCACTACCAGTAAACGCCTCATGAGCAAATGAACCTGCAAGTGTACTCTTGATCGAACTTGTTCTTGGTTTATTATTAATTCTTATACTTGGGAGCAGAGGCATCTATTCGTTAATTCTAGTGGTGTGCCAGTCTACTTGCAAATGGAGGAGTGTATCCCTCAACACGCCGTTTCACTTCCGCCTGCCCTCGCTCGAGTGGTTATGCTTCACTGCAAGCAAACTAAAGCTTGTAGCACACTGCTCCGTTCCGTTCCGTCACGTCACGTCGCAGGCCGTCAAATTTATGTTTGGATTAAAAGCATATAAATTAAAGGAGTCGCGTAACACTGCTCCGTCCCGTTCAGCGACGAACTCTCGGCCGAAGGACGGGATTGTTGAGGCGGAATTCTTTCAGTCAATAACTGATCGCATCGGAGAAGTGTGCCCACCTGCGCAGGACGCCTTTCCCCTACTAAATACAGATATGAACCTATTTCAGTTGCCTTCTGGACTTAAATGTCATCATGCCTGAGCGTACAGAATTAATACCTAATTTACTACGACTTTCTGTTTAATTACCTGCTTAGCCACTACATGTCCTTCTTCATTTGCATTGCCAATTTGGGTGCGATCAAATTTAAAAGTTGAGCGGCGCCGACTGAAACGGCTAGTGACGAAATCATTGTGCGCTGGACCATCCGTTGCCGTCAGACGCCGGGACGGGACGGAGCGGACTAGTGTGCTACAAGCTTTACTCTGTTCCGTTTCCGATGTGGGCCCAGGAACTATGCCAGTACACTCGTAGCCTCTACATTCGACCTCTAGATATCGCGAAATAAAATACTGTCTCTAACAAACAGCGATTCCTCGCACGTTCACATAACAACAAACGAACGCCTTAATTTTCAGCCGGCGTACTTTTTAG
>JAHWFP010236635.1:0-16906 GCA_023313725.1 Lithobius niger
GTGTTCCAGCAAAACAATGGCGGCCTCCGTATCGTGTTTTGGTGATGTAGTAATTAAATTGTTGTATCGGACGTACGTAACGTATTCCTACCGCAATTCTCGTGTTTAGTTATTGTGTAAGTGACCCAAAAGTAAGCATGTCAAAATGGATGTAATTGCCCTTTAAAGGGGGAAAAAAAGCTTAGTATGAATTCTAATTAGTAGGGCCGGCAATACTAGAAATGGGGTTAATTGTTGGAATGACAAGTAACAATCCTTTAGTAACCGTTCTACAGCTGGCTGTCAAGGGCAGTTAATAATTGCCATAAGCATGGTTTGTACAACAAATCTGGTTTGGTATAACGGATACAATAATCCAGATAGTGAACATGATAGACATTTGAACAAAGAATTCTCAAATTGAATCGATGAAAAAGGTGAATCGAGGATTTGAAATGCTGAGTGTCGCTAGTAATCGACACTTGAACAAAGAACTCTCAAATTGAATCGATGGTTCTTGAAAAAGGTGAATTGAGGAATTGAAATGCTGAGTGTCGCTAGTAATCGACAGGCAGTCAGGAAAGTTGTCCGAAACTGCATCAACCAGCTGAGACCAATGGCCAACATCAAGGGGCAATTTTTTTCCCGGAATTGCCAAGCCTGAGCCGTCCAATGCAGCACTTCAACACACTTCGACACAAAGTGGTAACATTCAGTCTCCCAAAGCTTGCTCAGCAGAAAAACCAAGTTAAAGGACTGTTGTGAACTGGCTGCTCCAGCATTGAAAAATTGGTTATCACATTATCTTAATTTATTCTTTAATTGTATTCACAATGGTATTCACGTTTTTTATCACCAGTCCGTAATTAAACTTTTAAATATTCTAGATGGTTTAACTTATTAAGAGGTAACAAAATCGAAGGAGCCAGTTCCTTCCTTATTACGTGAAAAAGGTCACGGTCAACAAATTGAGAATGGGGATTTCGATTTTGTGGTGAAAAGGCATTGTTTAATCTGAATTCTCCACGTTATTTGCGGGGAGGGGGATAGTAATAATAATAATAGTAATATTGTTATTAAGTTTGTCTAAGCCCGGGGGGGGGGGAAATCAGGGGAATCTGTAAGCCATCTGTCTGCAGCAAAATATTTCAGCAGCCTGACCAAAAAAGCTGCCAATTCTCAACATCAACAACCTCCGATGACAGCAGATTCTAGGATCGCCCAGCACGCAACAAGAAAAGGCTTTATGCCTTTTGCTGATGCAACCTAATTGAAATCGCTGAATTGACTCCCATTTAAACCTCACCAGACATTTTGAAGTGGAAGAATGTCTAGTGTTAGGGAAATGGGGAACCAAGAAACCTTCAATCGTGGTAGGGCATAAGGATTGCGCAGAATGTCACAGAAGATGGTTAGGCTCTCACCCTACCTTTTGTGAGTAGGAGTCGGAGCGATTTCTGACGATTCCTTTTATGTCGACGGATGACTCGAACGTCTCATCCGGAATTAAACTGGAATGATGTACAAAAAAAAATTATCGTTCGGTTGACTAAAGCTTGCCTTGGTTCTGAGCCTCAGATGAGAGCATTCGCCAGCATTTACATTGACGGAAAGTAAAATTTGGTTTAAATTCACACCATCATCTTTCCAAGTTAAATACCTAAATGGCACAATTAAATAATGGCCGACTAGGGAAGAATAATTTTTACTACCAAAACCAAAACCGCATGGTGTTGCTGGGTGGCAAGCCAGGGATTTGAATCTTGATCGTCAAATCAGGTATGAATTCAGTTGCCAAGGGCCATCGACCGCATTTGGTGACAGACTTACAATTGTTAAACACAAACAAATAATTTCGAAAGCACGACATGAGAAAAACATGACATTATTGATAGCAACTTGACGTTAGTCGAAATATTGTTGAACAATCCAACACTTCACTATGTTGATAAAGAGCCCGGTGTCGATTGGACACCATTTGAACAGCAATCCCTACCCAGTTGTGATACCTGGAGATGATTTAACACAGCCAAGACCCACGTCGGTTCGTTGGTGAGCAACGCAACAGTGGCCGAGCGCCCAACATGTTGATGTGATGATATTCGCCGACACACTTTTACTAGTTACCGACGAAATACTTTATGGTATATTTTACACAAATGCTCTTGCACAAATGCTCTTGCACAAATCCTCTTCGCAACCAAAGATACTCATGAGAGTGTAAGAGCGAGGAAAATGTAATTTAATGGAGTAAAACTTTGACGGAAGTCTTCAGTCTCGACAAAACAAAGTAATAGTTCCTAAACAGTTATCAACAAAACGGATGAGTTAACTGCTGGCAGAGACTTTGTATGCTGCCAGAAAAGTAACTCAAGTCACCATTTCAACAAATTTTCATCTGGCCTTTTGTAAAGTCTTATAATACGTTAAATTGAGGGAACCTCACGAAGCTCACATTTTGTATTTTTAAAACTTTACTATTCCAGCACATCTCTACCGAACATAGTCTGGGGGCCAAGGGGTTAAAAATTGTTTTAAAAATAGGCCCATTTATGACTTTTAAACTTTATTTGTTCTTGTTTTTTTTCTGTTATTGACGATGAAGCACAAATCTTGCGTCATCACGAGTATGCCCTTTGACAATTATGTCAGCAAAAAGCGTAATGTAATTTATCTTACAGAATTTGCCCGTATTCTTGTACGATCGGTCCTACGGATTCCTTGGTGTCACTTTTAGAAAAGCCAAGTTCCAGGTAATTTTAATGTGAACTTCTTCGTTTCCAACGTCATCTTGAGTTGAAGCACAAAAGGCTTTGCACTTATTGCCTCCGAGCACCCTTCGCCATCAATACTAGCTGGTGTCGAATGCGAGATCCAATTACGGATTCTATTCATGTCCCGTCCGTAGCGAGGTTAGATGCTTGCAAACCTGAAAATAACTTCCGTTCGACTCGGGTATACGACTTGAATTGCCTTGCAGCCTAAACCAGTGATGACGTCTGAACGTCACTGCGAAGAGAATCAACTTAGTGCGATAAGTCGGCGACGTCGGAAGTGCCTAATTTTTGGACGTAAGGGAAGTAACAAAGCTAAAGAATTCAGATTTACGAAAGGTTTCCGTGGTAGGTGTAGAATATAGTGTTTGGATTCCCGCTGAGTTGCTTGCTTTGCTTGAAGCCGGCACTTAAAGCCTAAAAAAAGTGGCCTTTTACCTTTACCACAGGATGCTCGTTTATAGTGACTCGTCAACATAAAGTAACATCACTACAAGAGAAAATAATCATCTGGTTATACACCACATGTGCAGTACGCTCATTTGTTAGTGATTCGATCACCAACACAATGTAAGGCCAGTAAAAGAACATGCAGTCGTTCAGTCCTATAGAGCAGTGACATTTGCCGCCATATTGGCACCAGTATGGGTTTTGGAGGGCATAACTACAAGGTGCACTACGTAAAAATGGAGAAAGAAACAACCGAAGAGCGGATTTCTTAGGCTTAAAATAACGTTGTTTTCTCCAACAACAAAAATCGCGCGTTTTAGGTCTGAGAAATCATTCTTCACAGCATCGGCTTCAGTATGACGCCCTTCTGTTTCTCTCTGCAGTGCCCCTTGCAGCTAACCCATTAAGGCTCCAGCATAGAGTTATATATACTACGTCGTGTCACTGCTCTATACTGTATACAGGATCCTCATTTATAAGGTATTCACCAATATAAAAGAAGACCACGAGAAGAGAGTGCAATCATTTTCTATCTAAAACCATGTTATAATCTGATTCATTCACATAAAATTGTTAAAATGGATTCATGACAAGAATACCATAATTATATAGACCTGTATCACACATATACAAGCGATGCAAGTCTAGAGGATGTTTCAGTCACATAAATTAGAACTCTTTGAGAAGAACGTAAATATTTCAGCAGTCTACGCAACATGCTCCGAGTGCTTATTTCTAGGTAGGTATACTTAAAAAAAAAGTACAATAATTGTGCATACGCAAAATGAGGATAGATAGAGGAGCTATACAGTACAGGTCTTCACGATTGATAATTGGAGGCATTTGCCATGTAGTATTCTGACTAGTATAAGTATATCCCTTCAGTGTTTGGAGGATGTTTCTTCAGTGTTACATGTGTACATATTCTAGCCTAGATGTCTAGTGTAAACAGTAGTAACTTAACACAAGAAGGTTAGAACTCTGATTGAATGCCAATGAGTGTTTAACCAAATGAAGAGATTCACACAACCAACCTTTAACGACCAAGCTATTTCGGCTCCGATCATTTTTGGCGACCGTATTTAATTTCGTAATATGAAAATACAGTAATCTTGCAAACTCATTATGAAGTTTGCAAATCCACTTAGCCCAGTGCAAGGAAGAGACCAGAATGATGGTGGAATTCAGGGTTTTGCTCCAGGGCTACGTGGTCTGTCCTTATGAAGATGTTAGTCAGTGGTTCAATGATGCTCTAGGTTAGGCTGTAGCAGAGAGATATATTTCCAAGCGAGTTGTTGCTGGTTTGGGACCAGCTCCCAGAGTGAAGCCTAAAGGGGCTACAGGATCCTTTTATACCAAGAGCGGCTGCCAGCTCCCACCACAGGATGGTGGAGCAAGTACTTCATGTAGTTTATATTGGTATCCCATACGCCACCTTGGCCAACAGCGACCCTTAGTCGTGAACAATGCCTGAGCCACCTGGACCACTGATCTTCAAGGGCAGAGTCATATATGAAAGTACACAGCATGAATGAAATACAATGAAAATAATAAAGGATACATAGGTAATACCAAGCCATAGTGTCAGGGTAATCGGGCCAACTAGGGCCCTAGCTTAGGGTACAAGCAATAAAGCAGTGGAAACTCGTTGTAAGTAGCCCACCTGAAAAGGATGGGTACAATTCCTCTTGGGTGAATTTAAGTCAATTACCTGTGCATCGAACGAATGGGTAAGTTGCGTTATCCACTTCTAGCTAACTTCCATCGAACATTCAGGGAGTCAATTCAATTTTAGCCAAATCATTGCCATTGACTAGTTCAATTCAGTTTGACGAATTCAGTCCAATTCAAGTACAGTATACTAGATTTAGGGCAAAGTTTGGCAAAATTTAAGAAGTTGTCCAGAATTTAAAAGAAT
This sequence comes from Lithobius niger, assembly GCA_023313725.1. Classification (NCBI taxonomy): domain Eukaryota; kingdom Metazoa; phylum Arthropoda; class Chilopoda; order Lithobiomorpha; family Lithobiidae; genus Lithobius; species Lithobius niger. The sequence continues at coordinate 5,122 of JAHWFP010236635.1, forward strand.
TTTCGGAATTTAGTTTACAACCGGGTTGATTAGAATTTTTTTTACAAATTAGCCTGAATTGGTTGCAACTACAATTCAGGTAATATCGTATAACATCAAAACAAGACATACCAAACCAGATCCTGAATAACCTGATAAAATCAAATCCACGCGTTGGCATGGATGGAACACTGCATGGAACACAAACTGAATTGATGGCCATTACGTCAATTCCCACGGAGTCATTTTATGATTTCTCTATTTAGCAAAGTCCAGTCCAATTTTCAAATCAGTGGAACTGGGTAGTAGTAAAATTAATACAATTAAGTTTATGTTGAACTGACTTACATTCAAGACAACTCTACCAATTCCATTAAGGTGGAATTGAATCTATACTTTAAGTTTGGAATTCACGTAAGCCCATCAATGAATGGGTGGGTGCATTATATGGTAAAAAAAATTCGACGAGGTGGGTGCTGCATTCTGTCATGCACTAACACAAGAGTCTTGAAACTATCGAACACTCCTCTTACCTGAGGGAACTTTTTATAAGCCTCTGATATCTATATATATAATTACACAAGATCCGCAACGCAGTCATCTGCATCTGCAGCGCAGCAGCAATCAGGACGTACGATGCCATCTCCGCCATCTACCGACGGAACGGCAAATTATAAGAGTAGCAGCCAAGGCCCGCTGAGATAGTAGCTGCGCCCGGAATGCAGCGGCCAGCAGCGCGAAAATACGATGCCATCTACCGACCGAACGGCAAATTAAACGCAAATTAAATGGAATATCTGTCAGCAGCACAAGAGCTGCAGCATCAAAGCTCCTCGAACGTAACGAGACGACGCGAAATGAGCGAGCGAAGCAAACGACTCCGCTAGTGAGTCAATAGTAAGTAGCGGGAGGTGCTGCTCCAATTTTCTTTGTATTCAATCTTAAACTTGAGCGGTGTCATTTTAACAACTTACAAATCTTGGGTTTTTGTGCTGAAATTAGCGTTCACCTTCAACCGATAACGACGATATTTACTGTTAACATCAGCATTGCTATCGAGCACTCCTCTTACTTGAGGGAACTTTTTATAAGCCTCTGATATCTATATATATATAATTACACAAGTCCGCACCGCAGTCATCTGCATCTGCATCTGAAGCGCAGCAGCAAGCAGGACATCTCCGCCATCTACCGACGGAACGGCAAATTATAAGTGTAGCAGCCAAGGCCCGCTGAGATAGTAGCATCAGCGCTGAGATAGTTAACATCAGCATTGCTAACGCAGGAAAAATGAAAAGTGGTTCAATCATGGCGAAAATTCACATAAGGAAATTTTTTTCCAATGTATCATGGTTAGTCATCCGATTCTATCCAGTGTTAAGTTGGTGTAGAGACAAATTTATTAACCACTGGGTTGTTAATATATTTGCTCTGATGTGCTCTAATCCCCCATAGCTTGTGGTTGCATAATGCACATGATGTCGTAACGTGTGGTCGCTTATTTTTTTCCGCATGTTGTGAGCCTTTGCCATTTGGCAGCATATCGCTGAACCCTCTTTACTTTCGTCGGAATTGCTAGCAAAGTGGGCCACAGTAAAAAGTATCGAGCAATCGATATTTTAATCGCTTTAATGTTTTATCAACCGTGCCAATCACTTTAATGGTATTGATGAGTCAAAGGGAAACTGAATCCAAAAACAAACAGAAAACACACACAAAAAAGAGCAATTATTCATGTTGAAACATGAATCGGTTAATTAGTTGATTTAGTTCAATTTGTTTTCAGGTTCCAAGTAAAAGAATTCATAAAATTCAAATGCCATACACGATGCCGCATCGCTGCCACATCTCGCGAATGAAGGAACCGAAGCACAGAGTGTACTATAAAGACTGGCCCTGTGGTGATAACATAATAGATATAGATACCCTAATCTGAGAAAGAAAGAAAACAAAGAAAGCTTTAGCTAGGACTGAGACTCTGGACTTACTGCATACTAAGCCGGGCGTTCTAACCACCACTGCTCTACCATATATGGCAGACCCTGGCTACAGGCTCTAGTCAAGCTTAGCTGTACAAATTTTCTGAGTGTGGCGACCTAAATATCACATTGCGCTAGATGCTTTCCCTCCATCACATTCATTCATTCGTGAATAAATATGCAATAAGCAATAATATGCAATAATAAGTAATAAGAAGGAAGTTCTTTGGCTATATGTATGTTCCCGCATACTAAGCCGGGCATTCTAACCACTGCAGTACTGTAAGACGATCCTGGCTCCAGCGGAGCTTAGCTGTTCAAACTCTCTTCAGTGGTGACCTAAAGGTTACATTGTCCAAGAAGCCTTCCGTCCTTTGCATTCATTCACTCCTGAATAAATCAACTATAAATCACGAGGTAACAAGAAACAAGTTACTTCCACTTTGTGCGTATGTTCATGAAGGTAATAAACAAATACACAAGGATGGAAAGCAACTTGCTTCTTGCTACCTCGTGATTTATTGTTTGTTTATTCGCGAATGATGGATGTAAATCAAGAGAGTCTGGTTCCCTCTTTAAATTCTGGTCCCCTCTTTAGAATTTCTAGAGAAGGGTCAAGGAGTGTTTGCGGCTTCTCTTTATAACGTACTTTATAACATACACAAATCGACATTATTAAAACCGTAAGCGACCGAGGTATCATGCACAAGCAACAGCAATGCCTTCTGAGACACAGATTACGGGTGGCAACTTCTGCAATCCGGGTAAAGGAGGCCACCGAGGGGTACACCAATGGGTCCATGCATGCTGACGGGTCCATATCTCGTTGATGAAAAACTGAAAACTTGGGAAATTCCTAGGATCTTTTACACGCCACACCTACCTACCTACTGTCAGACCCCGGATCGTTAGAGGTGACTTGATCCTTGTTTAACAAATTGCTCATTGTGATAGTAATCCTGCTCAGTACGAGTGGAACATCAGTGTAAATTACTTGGCCAACTTTCCAACCTGAATCGTCGTCATGAGTATATCAGAAATTTATCACTTTTTGGAATTCCTCTTCTTAGTTGGTGAAGGAGTTCAGATCAGATCCTTCACTGAACCTTTTCAAAGCTCGACTTGATCCTCGTTTCTTAGGGCTGGGTGGAAGGGTGCTAGTGAGTCTTTGACTCTACACCATCTATTATTCTATTCAGTAAGCAATGGCAGCCTGTCGCATATATTTTTAGTGCTTACAGTAAAAAAAAAAAAACATAAAATAAGTGGATAACCTAACATTTTATGATAGGAAAACAAAACATTTCTGCACACTAAAATATCTCTATTGGAGACAATCAGTCACAATTTTGGATTGAAAGGTAAAAAACACCACCCCATGGCAAAGCCACTAAAATTCAGTTCCTCCTCTGTCCTCTTCTGGTCTAGTTGCCTGAAAAAGATGATTTGGTCTGTGATTGCAAAGAACCCTGTAACAATGTCAGCACTGTCCAGAGTAATGTGAAAGACTCCCAGGCTCTATCATCAGCTACGCGATCTATTCTGGCATATTCTGATTACTTGGCTTCTACAATGATCGGAGGTTTTCCAGTTTTCTCATCCCCTTACTGGATTTTTAGGTTCAAGAGTCGAAAAGTTACTTCTTTCTGCTTAAAAATGACAAGTAAGATTGAAAAATTCAAAAGTCCACTATGGACTTCTTTCTACTTCAAAATATCCAGTAAGGTTAAAAAAAAAAGTTCAGTAAGGACTTCTTTCTGCTTTAAATTATCCAGTAAGTTTCAGAATTAAAAAGTCCAGTAAAGACTTTTTCTACTTTAGAATGTCCCATAAGGTTCAAAATACAAAAATGCAGAAAGGACTTCTTTTTGCTTCATAATGTCCAGTGAGGTTCACAATTTAAAAGTCCGGTAAGGACTTCTTTTTCTCTTTTAGAATGCCCACTAAGGTTCAAAATACATAAGTTCAGCTAGGACTTCTTTCTACTTCCAAATTTCCAGTAAGGTTCAAAATTTAAAAAGTCCAGTATGGAGTTTTCTGCTTCAAATGTCTAGTAAGGTTCATAATTCAAGAGTTCAGAAAGTAGTTCTTTCTGCTTCAAATTGTCAAGTAAGATTTGTCTATAGAAGCATTAGTTTGCTTGAGGTGACTTAAAGCAGACAAAGTTAATTTTAAAATAAAAGCGTCTGAAAAGCTGCGCATGTATTTTTCTGTTGAAGCCATAGTGTTGTACAACCACTGCAAAAGCCCTACCTCGTATGTAGTGGAATTTTATAAAATAAAACTTTTACCAACAAACCTAGAACATGATCCAAGATGTAATACAAATACAAATACAAGAAAATGTGTATTTACATAGCATCTTACGAATTGCATTATCCACCCCATCTCTGGGTAAACAGTCTTCGTTGAAGATCTACAATTTACTTAACTTCTGTCCTTTCTCCATTGGCTAGGTGGATCAAGAACGGCATCAAAAGTCTGCCAGCAAACTGCTCTGCCCTCCTCTTCTTTCCCCCTTTCTACCTCCCTTTCTCCCTCGAGGATTTCTGGCCCTGAGGAGACGACGAGACTAAGAAACATCGATCCGCCCAGGTCGCTCACCACTTTCCTCAAGGTCAGGCCGACCACAGCGCCGCCAAATGGCTGGGTGAGAAAACAATCAATTAGTCGGTCTGTCCATGGACTATACGTAGACGTTCAAAGCTGTTTTTACATTATATTCTTAGCCATTCGGCTTGTCTGGCGTATCCTTAAATCACTTGGGCAGTCCATCGTCTCTAAAGATGTTGGACCTGGTAATTCATACAAAGTTAAAGCAAGTAGGTATTAACCCTTCCTGGTAACTTCGTGAAGTTATTCCGTTTATGGAATAGCCCCAGGTGATAAGCCACTCCTGGAACAGCCTCACCACGGCCACGAAGTGAAATAACGCCGTAAATCCACCAAGGAAGCACTGAAGGATATGGAAGGGGATGTGGGACTTCACCGAATCACACTAAAATCCACTGACTAATTCAGAAGATTTGTTTTGCGTTGTTTTTAGTTATACACAGGATGGTTGGCGTGGTGCTTCGAAACCGGTAAATTAAAGCATTTAAAGCAAAATTGCCTACAGGTTGCCCAAATTGCCAAGAATTGAAAATTTGTGGACTTATTCCATTTTTGGTGTCTTCAACATTATTGGTAAGCCTACAACTTTTCCCATTACTTCAAAGTGAAATATGTAATCGTCGGAATGGTGCATTGAAGGATTTAAGCCTGCAAAAGTGTGCGCACACTCGGTATGCGTATGTAAAGTAAACCTTATGCAGGATCGTCTGTAAAGCAGTACATTTCAATTATCGCTATAAAAAATATTTACTTCTCAAAACAGTCACAGTTTGTCGCATAGGCGTCGACGAACCCCAGTTTTCCGCAGGCCACAGGTTAATGAGGAAGGACTGGATTGGAATATTGAAATTGCATATTAAACTGTTTAAAACGTTAAGCAAGTAAAAATATAGAGGAACGGTCGACAGGATAATATGCTGCAACAAAATATGGAAAGAATGAGAAATCTTTGCATATTTCGCATTATTTTCACATTTCGTTTACGACGTCGACTCCTTAACCTTTGATGTGTGTATTAGGTAAGCTTGCTGCCTTGGTTTTCGCCGTAGGAGAAATAATGGTGAACAAAAAATGGAACCCTTTAGTATCATCAAATGACTTTAAACCACGAAGGACAACTAGTTCCAACATGCATGCAATGCAAACCTTTTCCCAGGAAACCTGAAGAACATCAGAGCCATCGGGGCAGTCAGCTACTATCCAAGTTAACTCTAGATCTATTCCATCAAATGACCAAGGTATTATGGGACTTAAAAAGAAAAGCTTAAAAATTGTCTGATTATCCCAAAGAGAAAACATGAATCATCAGATAGTTAAGCAACGGTACACATAATTTGTCAAATATAAGCACAGAGAATGGGCACGCTACGTTTTGTACAAAGTTCGTATTAGTGTAGTGCACAGAAATTAATTAATTTTCCAACCAAAGCCTACGTATTACACTAGACTCAACACCACCATACACTAGACTAGACCGTCTGCTGCAGGTTAACGGTCTAAAGTTCTGGTTCTGTGCAAACATACGTTATTGATATTAAAATGACACTCGTCGCTGTAATATGCAACAGAATTTTGACGGAAAGGGATATGAAAAGACGGGCACGTTAACACATTGGTTATTTGTGCGCATACGTTGATAAATCTGGCTTGATTAGACCAACTTAACTATTACTGGTGAAAAGATACACACAAATGACTTGTAGAAACACACAGAAATGGGAGCGAATGGGAATTGTAAGAGTCACACCAACATTGTCCATAGCTGAAGTGAGTGCTATATCTATGCCCAAAAGGTATGTTCATCTTTCTCCTAGTACAGCTTAAGTTTCCTTAGTACGCTGTTTTCCCCAAGATGGTGGCTGGTGTTCAATTTTCAACACTTTATGACGTGGGTGGGGGGGGGGGGGGAATCGTTTATTTTCTAGTGTTAAGAAAACAAACTTTTAAACCAAATCTCAAGTGGCAGTGAATGATTGGGCTGCTGTAAGCCAGCAATGGTTGATGATTAGTAACTTATTGGCGGTGTTTTTACTACGTAGATCTTGTGTTGACATAATGTTCACATATAGGCCTGCACCCTCCGTGCAAGCGTGGTCCAATATAGGGACTCTCAATATCAGGCATCGGCACCCTGACAATAACTCAACGTGGTGTTTTAAGTACAAAACGTATTGCATCCCAAACCTACAGGTAGGTTGTGGCAACGAATTTTTTGCTGCCGTAGCAACACGCCGAGTAGCACGCGTTGAGGCAACGTTTTTCTTTATTGCCCCACCACCACATACCTTATTTATTCACCAATATGTTGGTAGCTCTTCATTGGACTAGCATATTTCTTTCGTTGCTCTTCGAACATGTTTGGACCATTGAATGAATCATATCAAAAACCAAAACTGGTAAAAGGGGCCGTCAAGTTCCCAATGGTTCGGCCCTTCAAAGGAGTGATATCAACACACCAAAACATTCGCCAAGTTAATTGCACCGACTGATAGTTCGAAGGTTAAATGAAAACTAGAACATTGCCATGAATACAACACATTGAAAAAGCTTTTTAAGGAAACAAGCTTGTCAAGCAAGTCGCCCTAGGAGAAATATGGTAAAGAAAAAATGGAACCCTTTAGTATCATCAGATGACTTTATAACCAATGTATGGGGCCATTGTCTTATTTTTACTACACCACCAACAAGTAGGACTACTGCTTGGCATGCTTTGTAGAACCAACAAACCAGCAATAAGCTGCAGGCCAGGTAAGGACACCGTCCATACTTGGTACTTGGCGCTCACTGCCGCATTCGCCGTGAAGTGGTGGAGTTGGCCTGAGTACGTATTGGTCACACCAATCTAACTCATTTGCTTCATTTTGAGTGGGGATATCCCTCTTGAATGTCTTGTCACTGGAGCTCGCGGTCCATCATGTGCTGGGAAATTGTCACCATCTTGATGATGTTCGTCGTAGTTTCCATCTCCCATGCCTCAATTGTGTGATGAGTGTGTCCTCCTCTCTGTTTTTTTTTTTAATTTTGCAGGAAGTAAACATATATACGATCTAGATTTGGGGCTTGTTTAAAATCTCTGTAGTATGTGGTCCAGTGGCAACCCCGATCACTGCGCTGTGACTGAGGTTGGCGCTAACTGCCTAGCTGTCGAAGTGCCATAAAGCCACACCCCCCCCCCCCCATCTTTCACTGGTCCAGAGTAGGCCCTATTTCTTTATCCGTTCTAACAATACGTTGGCCGTTTTCATTTGGCAAGCGTACTTTTCTTATTGCCCAACCAACGTGATGGTCTTTCTTCATTTGGCCAATATATTTCTTTATATGCTTAACCAATACGTTATTGTTCCTTCGTTGGATATATCATTCAACGTATATCATTAGCTGCTCCGCTATTGTGTTGGCGACCTTCACTGCACTAACTAGTTTCTTTATCTGCTCAACCAACACGGTGGCTGTCTTTCATTGGGCCAACGTATGACCATGGTGACCAGTAGCCATTTGTGCCTTTTACAGCTAAGGCAATTTAACAGTTTTCAGGCAACTGAGAAATAATAATTGAAGAGAAAAGGCTGAAACTTCGCTTGCTCGGGAGACTGCCCGTCGACGAAAATTATGGTTGAGCCTATCATTGAGTACAGATGGTATTCCAGTGTTGAGTGTTGGCATTGCGGTGTTTGGCCATTGACGAAATAATCTTGGGATGTTGTCGCGAAATTGAAATACAACAAGTTGAAAACTTGCGTTTGAATTATTACCTTTATGTGTCCCACGTTTCCGTGAGGAATGCCCCCTCTATGCTCAGGCACCATTAAGACTTATGTTCAATATACATTGGCGACAGATTACATTGCACATGGATAACATTGTATCAGTGAAAATTTTAACCGTGTCAAGAAAGAAAGTAAGAAAGGACGTCGTCAAATTTACAAATTCATAGCGTATTGTGGTGTCCATTTCCGATTTTAAAATCGCAGATGCATCTAAATCGTTGGCCATAGCTGATTCCTTTGCTTATTTTCGATTTTCATTTTCTTCCCTCCGGTCGGATAAGGAACAAAAACATTTTATTAAACCGGAAGTCCCTTCTTTAGCATTCAGCCACTCACTCAATTTAATAAATGAAATTGGAGTTAAAAAAAACATTATATAAACAATAAATAATGTTTTCTATACTTTACTCCAGAACGAATCTTTATTGAAATAGTGAATTGGGCTGGGGAAATTCTTGTATCTGCTACTTGTTTTTGTGTGTATAATTATATATAGTGTAAATATCGTAGAATTGTTGATGTTCTATCTGCGTAATGAATTTGAACAAAAAATTAATGTAATTACAACTGTGTTAGCACAAATAAGCATATCAAATGCTTCGTACGCTCGTATATTTAAATTAAGAAAAAAACATAGGTAATATCCTTACATTCGTTATCACTCCAATAAGATTGAACTGGATTATATTTTTAATCCTAAATCCCCTGCCCATTAATGGAACATACTTTTGCCTTAACTCTGTGAAGATGATATGAAGATCAACTGTGGCTTAGACATCTATTTGCTTTTCCGGCATTCTAATGACCACTAAACAGGTAACAATTTCCAAAACCGGTAATTATTTCCGTTACCAGTTGGACTTAACTGTCGACTATACTTTCAGAACGGACTGTACGTTTTCAGAAAACGGACCGCATGACGCCACATACTTTCCACTATGAGTGCCGAAAACACGCAAATATTCACTCGTAGACTCTAACAGTAACTGTGTACTGTTGCAAGTGTGATATCCACTTGTTTTTGTACTCGATAGTGCAAGGAAGTGTGGCATCGTACAGTCAGTTTCCTGCAAACATAATGTGGAACAAGCTATAGTGACTAGGTTTTTTTTACTGAGGGGGCAACACTAGGCATTCAGCCGAATGGTGTAAGAGGGAGAACCGAATAAGAGCTCCGGATGCTGATGCATTTTTGCTATTTTCCGGAATTTTCTGGCCTTGTAAAGTGCCGTTGGAAACATTTTTATAAAACCAGCTTTGCTGACTGCATTATACGCATAAAAAACATTTTGTAATGTAAATCCTTCAGTGTTTCATACTAGATACTTATTTTTTTAAACACTGGTACTTTGTTAGAAATGTTGGGAGTTTTAAGCAATATGGAGTTAGTAATTCTTACTGTTTATCTTTACTGATTTTCGTATTTCTCCATTTGTTACCTGGTTACTTTAGTGATTTAAAGGAGAAACAGTAGAAGTATAAATTATCTAAGATGAAAGTTACGTCTTTGACCTCAAAATGCAGCCATCTGACGGTAAATAACTTTTCAGCTAAGGAAAAAGTGGCTTGGCCAATTTGCCGAATAAACTTTCAAAATCTCTCAGAGCGGGCGATTCGCCCCTTCCCCCCCCCCCCTCCCCTTAGTTACGCCACTGATGTGGAACAAACTATACCTGAGTTGAGAATTGAACAAACTACCTGTTAAACCGAAGACTGAGGTTCTGCTGCTCAATCGTACTGACACGGCCTTTGTAGGTATATCTACGCGTGTTAGATGTACACTATTGTCACTATTGTTACAGATTTCTGTTAGATGTTACGCATGGCCCGTTTACTACGTTTAAGATTGTACTAGTGTGGCTGAGCGTGTTGTCGCGCTGTTTGTTAGCTCAAGCCCACTGGCCCACAGCAGTGGCAACCGACTAATCTAACCACAAGATTATCAGCCGGCGGCTACAGACGACTCACATGCCCGAATCAAGTCTCGTGTTACACGATAAATATGTTCACAGCAGGGCATCAGTTACGTCGACGCAGTGGCGTGCACTGGAGGGGGAAAAGGGCCCTTTTTGTAAATGCGCTTTTTTGTAAAATGCCCTTTTTGTACAAAAATAATATGCCTTATTCTGGCTTTCTTATAACCGACAAAATGCTGGTGCTGCAGCCAGAGAAAGGGCCTAAGGGCAAAAAGAAGGCCAGGAAAGAGGCAGAAACGGACATAAAAGGGTAAAAAAGAGTGACAAGCTTAAAAAAGGGTAAAAAGAAAATACTGACGGGCGAAAAAAAAAGGTCCCCTAGAAGAAAAAAAACCACAGCGTGACCTTTTACAAAAGTTGCCCTGCCCTCTCGGTGGTCTGTGTATGCTACTATACGTAGACGCCATTATCTTTTTTTTTATATTTATACCAGAACAGTCACATTAAAAATATTCAGAAACAGTTTTCGTACCTTTTAGGAAGGAACGACGGAAAGAAGGACATGAAAATTCTTTGCTCTTCGAGTGGTCAAGCCATGGAACTCATTTACGGAGGATGTGGTCAGGGCTCCGTCAGTCTATGTCTTTCGTAAACTTTTACGGCGTCTACCACTCACTTGTTAGTTGAAACGTTCTTACTAATCTTATTTTTGTTTAGGAGCGGCGTTATTGGCCCTGAGCCCTGCCGTTATCCTTGCCTTGTGGCTAAAGTTTTTATTATTGTACATTATTATATCAAAATAAGGGCACGTCAACACATCGGGTATTTAGACCCATACTTTGACAAATCTAGTCTTTTTTTTGGCCGCATTGCCGTACACCGCGGAAGAGCGACAGCCAAACGACCAGGAGAAAATTGTATGGTATGGTCATTGTCGGTAATACGATATCTTCTATATTACTCCCTTCCGAGGGCCCGTTTTGTTTGTACTAATTTATTGGTTGATTGAATGTTTCGTCCTTTACGCAACCCCATGTTGACCCACGTTGGGCCTTTGGTTACCGAGCTGGTCGATTAGTCCATCGACTCGACTGCACTTCGCCAGGAGCATTGCGGTGTGCGTTGCAATAAAAGGCGACGCTGGAGGGTCACTGAACCCCTCTACCGCGTTCCGCGCGTGCCGTTGGCAGCCTCGGTTCGGTCCGATTGTCGTAATATGAAATTTTCCTAAGGTAATTCTGTGACGTCATTCCCCATGCTGTGCTAAAAGAAATAAAGGAAAAAACACCTGAAATCTACTCTATAGGCAGACAATGAAATGTTTGGCGGTGCATTGGTAAACGTAAATTGCTGTAGTGGTTTAGTTACCCTTCCGAATCATCACGTACGGACGTAGTAAATATAAAATGTGTACGTTTTGTAGTAAATATAAAATGTGTACGTTTTGGGCCTACTCTGCCGAGAATAGTTTGTGACAAATTGGAGGCTCAGGTTGGGGCGTATCAGGACAAAGATTTCGCAACGCATTCTC
>JAHWFP010236639.1:3529-46989 GCA_023313725.1 Lithobius niger
GGGACCTGAAAAATGCATGACCCACCCCCCCCTCGAAAGGGTCCAAAAAAATTCATGACCCTCCCAATCCCCCCCCCGGCCAATAACTAATGACCGGTCCCTAGTTACGAGGAGCACTGGATAGAGGTAAAAAAGAATGTAGTCTTTTAGTGATCCATTGTGTGAGAGCGGATTTTCTAAGGGTGAAAAAGTGAGATTTTTTTTCCCAGTTGCTGCAATTTTCAGCAAGTGAAATATTTTTTCTCTCGATTTTTTATTATTATTATTTTCTTTTGAGCCTTACTTAAGTCAGCCGAAACAATTGAATGCTCGTGTGGCTGAACCAGCTCAAATTTGAACATTATCAGACTTTTTAGAGAAGAAGAAATGCCTGGTAAAGGGAGGTAAAACCTAGGGATTCGATCCGGGAAACCTCCCATCTTCGTAGGGGGGCCGAAGGATTGTCCAGAATTGTCCAGAATAGTTCCCATAGCCACTGAAGGACCATGGTAGTCTCTTACGCTACCTTGGCCGGCAGTCCTGGCGGGGACTTTGCCAAGGTTCACTTTCCAGGGGTTCGACCGGATCCGCAGACCTCCAGCAACCATGCTGAGCTCTCTCACCGCTCAACCACGATGACCACGATTTACAACCTTAATACATGTTTCGCATTGTAAGGGATTATAGTGTTTGCGGCCTATCTTGAGTTCGCTGCAGAAGGAACACAGATAATCGATTGTACGTTTTTAGTAGCAGAGTGCCTTGCTGATATCCAAGATGGTTACAAAAACAATGGCGGCCGTCGATTAAAGCCGCCTCCTCCAGGAAGACGTAGCCGCTCATAAAATACTTGCAGGACTCAAGATACGCTGCGCACACAATAGATAAACCAACGTTTTTAAAGGAAATCCGTTCTCACAGCAGTAGCGCTCTTGTTTTCCACCTGCATTTTTGGCCAGTGCCCCTTGTAGCTAGCTCTGTAGATGCTTGCCCCGTAGCGAATATGGCGGTATATCTCCTGCTCTGTTCAGAGATAGTGCCGCTAATTAAGTCGTTCTCAAGAGCGCACGCATGGGTTTTTGCTTTGGAAGTCATACGTTGTTTTAAATCACATTCGAAGAAAAAATTCTAATCACAAATCATTGCTTTTACCAAATACTGTCTGAATCCTGTGTGACCGTTGAAGTTATGATGCCGTGACAGCACAGTTTAACCCAAAAATTGGGGCGTTTACATACAGGATTAAATTAAACTTAAAAAGCACTTGTACAGTGTTACAAGATAAAAGCCAGAAAGTGCACAAAATACATGTTTTATATATTTTAGTGCATTTTCTGGCTTTTACTTTGTAACATAAAGGATAGCATGTTTTAATAAAGTAGCATTTTAGAAGCGTTTTACAAACAACGCTAAAACAACTTATGTAAGTAAAAGAAAATCATCGGTGGATATTTTCAATAGAGCAGCGTCAAGTGACGTCATATTGGTTACGAGACACCATTTGGAGGTAATAGCTACAAGGTGCACTAGATTAAAATGTAACGGAAAACAACGGCATTTCTAGTCAAGACAGTGCTTTGAGAGCGGATTTCTTAGGCTTAAAAGAACGTTGTTTTCTCCAACAACAATAATCGAGCATTATAGGCTTAAGAAATCCAGTCTAATCGCATTGGCTTCAATAAGACGGTCTTCCTTTCTCCCTCCAGTGCTCCTTGCAGCTAACCAAGTTACTGGCTCCACCATAGAGTTGCATACAATAATACTACGTCGTGTCACTGCCCTGTAGAGCAGTGACACGACGTAGTATTATTGTATATAACGCTATGCTGGAGCCTTAATGGGTTAGCTGCAAGGGGCACTGCAGAGAGAAACAGAAGGGCGTCATACTGAAGCCGATGCTGTGAAGAGTGATTTCTTAGCCCTAAAACGCGCGATTTTTGTTGTTGGAGAAAACAACGTTATTTTAAGCCTAAGAAATCCGCTCTTCCTTTGTTTTCCATGCATTTTTATGAGTGCACCTTGTAGTTATGCCCTCCAAAACCCATACTGGTGCTAATTGCGTGCCAATATGGCGGCAAATGTCACTACTCTGTAGTCAACTCTCTGTAGCGACGAACTTCTTTTTTTTTCTCAACGTATTTGACACTAAAGAAACTAGATTTCAAATTATATAAAATAAACAGATTTCTTAAACGTGCTATCATATTCTTTCTAGTCTTATCTCCCTCCTGTAACACCCACAAGATATACGCACAAACGGTAACGTTTTCGCCGCTGGAGGTCGTTGCGCTCTGCTGCGTTAAACGCATACGTCACCACTCCACTATCTCATTCGTATCGCTTCGCTACGTATTTTGACCTTGATGCCACTGCCCAACAAAACCGAGTGGAGTATTTATTTTTCGCTTTTTTTTTTCTGGATTTGTGTGCCACCTATGAGTCACGTGTCGGCATGAAATCACCTGACAACATAACAGAACAGAACAAAACAGTGCACCAACTATATAGGCCATACTAAACTAACGAGCAAGGGCCACAAAAACTCCGCAATATGTCTGCATCAAGTCTGATCTATAATTATCTGGATACCACAACGGTTGTGTTGGCGATTACTGTTTTCCTCATCGCGTGGCGGTTAATGCAGCCCAAAGATCTTCCTCCTGGACCGAGAAATCTGCCCATTATTGGCGCCGTATTTTCTCTGAGCGGAAAACCGGATGAGGTTAATGCGAACCTGCGCAAAAAATATGGATCCATTGTAAGGTTAGTAAGGTTTTCACGAGAGCTGTCGTATTATTAGTAATCCGCCTACTCAGCCTTTGTAGTCTTGAGTAAAATTAGAGCAGCGTTTTATGTTTTTGTCCCAAGATGGCGCCTTTAATTTACAACACGGCTTTATTGTTTCACACCCCTGTAGTTATAGAGCAGTGACACGATGTAGTATTATTGTATATAACTCTATGCTGGAGCCTTACTTAGCTGCAAGGGGCACTGCAGGGAGAAACAGAAGGGCGTCATACTGAAGCCGATGCTGTGAAGAGTGATTTCTTAGACCTAAAACGCGCGATTTTTGTTGTTGGCGAAAACAATGTTATTTTAAGCCTAAGAAATCCGCTCTTCCGTTGTTTTTCCCTCCAGTTTTATGTAGTGCACCTTGTGGTTATGCCCTCCAAAACCCATACTTGGAGCCAATATGGCGCAAATGTCACTGCTCTATTGTTTCAGAGAATGCACGAATTCGCATAGGCCTCTACTCAGCTTACTTATTGCCCCAAAATGGCGACTTTTATTTCCAGTACGATTTTGGTGAGAATGATTGACCTTGGTTTAGTATTAAAGGGCTCCTGTGCTCCATCTCACAATAAAACGGGATTGATCACAAGTAAAGTCGCATAATACATAGTTTGCGAGAGTGGATTTATTCGCGATCGTGATCATTTCCCTATAATTGTTTAATTATAATTGAGAATAAAAAAAACACTAAAAACGCACGAATGAGGTCGTGTAATCCATTACAGTAAGATAAAGAATTCCTCCAGACGAAACAATTTTCCTAAACGCCTCTCAACATTCTTTAGGTCAAAGAGAATTAGTTTTTAGTTCAGCATCCTAATGTTTTCTGAACACCGACAAGGAATGCAGTTTTATTTTAAGTAATAAAATAAAAACAGAAACCAAAATTATTTTTCGTCCAGGGCTGCTTTTTTTAATATTTGAAATGGCAAAACTGTGGTGTCGGGGGGGGGGGGGGCCCCCAAAAAAAAAAAATAAATAAATAAATAAATAAAATAAACTGCCTGTCACCAAGACTGTGTGACGATTTTGTTTTTGGCGAAAAATTGACATTTTATTTTTTTAGAGGTTTGTGTAAAAAGCAATCCTTGGATCACGGAATTTTCTCCAGACATGTAATTTAATAGGTAAAAATTCTCCGTTCTATGCCAAAAGTTAAGACAGGAACACAATACATACCTGAGTAAGCCAACTGCCAACACTAATACACCAAACAAACAATATTCACGATTCACAGTGTAGGCTACTCTCACCAAATACACACACATGCGTGGCAATTGCCGTGAATTGCTACGAAAGTGTGTCTATATTTGGTGAGAATAAATACGGATGAAAACCTATTTACGTTGCCCTTTGGACTTATATGTCAGACTGCCTGAGCGGGGAATCGAACCCACGACCTTTGAAACCAAAGGCATAAGTTCTACCACTGAGCCATTATGACACGGCCCGTCAGTTTGGCTCAGGGGTAGAACTTGACGCCTTTGACGAGCTGGCGGATCATAAAAGATCGGCATCTTGAATATCTGAAGATTTCTAGGGTCTAGCTGGAGAGTTAAAAGAGAGATCCTGGATTACATAGGCTCTTGGTTCATAGTTCATACCGCGTGAAACTCACATTTCGACTGCTGGGTGGTCTTGTTTCATCAGAACCTTTTTACTTTTAATGTTTCACTACATCATCAATCACATCGGGGATTGAAATTCCGATTTCCTTAACAATGTTTTACAGCTGCAGTTTTTTTAATACCTACTTTTATTTACGTTTTACCTACTTAACCTCCTAAAAAACTACATTCCACCTCTTGAGAAATAAAACTGCATTCAACGAAGACAGATGCTTATCTGTTTCCTCTTGTTACCTTGGTTGCTGACGTCACCATCCTATAGAAATTATTTCAATGAAAGCTACATCTGTTTTACTTAATTGCTAGTAAAAGATTTTACAGTTTATTATTATTTTTTTATAAACCTTGAATGTTACAATATGACGGAAATGAAACTGCAGTGAAAAGAGATAAACAAACAACCGTCGGAGCAATCGGGTGCAGTCCCCGGGTAATTGTTTCTAGTATATTTTTAGAAAAATTTCAAAAAGAGTACTAACATATGGAAGAGAAGGGGCATAAAATGTCTACCTGCAGACCCTTACAAAATGGATGGCGAAGCAAAGCAGATTAATATTATTTCATAATTCACGACTGCCAGTTAGATCTACACAATTATTTTAATCGACCTAGACAATTATTGACCTGTTGGAGTCAGTCCAGAGGAAGTTTACTAAGGGAATTCCAGGATTGAGACACGTCCACCTCTTGGAACACCTGACTCGGTCTGAAGAAAGAAGTTTCTTGAAAGCAGACTTCGTTTTGATCTCATCTTTACTTACGAGATTCTTCGAGGACTTATCTCGACAGACTTACCCCTTTCTGATCCAGCACCTGTTTACATAATTCACGCCCGTGGTCACCCTTGGAGGTTGGCCGTTCCTGTTTCAAGAATGGACTGCCGGAAAATTTTTTTCTTTGGTCGTGTGGTCCCAGTGTGGAATGCCCTAAGTACCGAGACAGTATGCATGGACACTGCATCAGGGATTCGACGCATGCTGATGACTCAGGATATCTACAAATTTATTAAGAGAAATCTTTCGGTCTTTGTTGACTTTTTAGTTCTCTCTAATTGTTTTTGTATTTGTTATTTAAATTGGTTTCTTCTTACCCTTGCATTTTGCCAGCTTTCGTAGACGTAAATTAGGTCCGGTGTCAGTGGCTCACACCCGTTCCCGTAAACCTTCCACATAAATGTGGTAAACTATTTATTTATTTATTTATTTATTTATTTAATACCCAATTTATGGCAGGTATCATCTTTAACTTTAATAAAGGGGGGGTTGCCACCAACTCTTTCATATCCTTCTTCCCTTCCTGCTTTAGTTTCGTCTATTCTCTTCTTCAGGTTTTTAGCAGGCAGCTTGGAACAAATAACTTTACTGGATTACGAAGCCACGAAGGAAGCATTTATCAAGCAAGGGGACAATTTTGCCGGGAAACCTCAAGATATAGGATTTAAAGTTCATGAAAATGACACCGGTAAGATTGGATTTGCTGATAGTGCTGCATCTACAACGTCTTGTCCTCTCTTCCTTGGGGGGGGGGGGGGGGGTTAGGGAAGGACGGGGCAGGTTACGGCTGTCAGAACTGTCGATGGGGGGGCGGGGATGAGGCATGGTCCGGGTTCGGGGAGAAAAGAACAAAACTAGTATGGTTTAGCGAAATTCACTTTCAATCATTACTCGTGAACAACAAGGCTAGAATATTCTCAAGCTCCACACGAGACGGGTTTATTGTTCTGTTAATTTACACATTAATAACACGGGACTATGAAACACGAATAAGTGCGCTAACGCAATTCTAAAAGGTTGGGGGCAAATTACGATTGAAAATTAACGGCAACTCCATCTAAACTTTACGTGGTCTAAGCAGGCTAACATTATGGCAAATTGGAGCTGAAGCACAATGTAGTATGACGCACAACGATCTTCTTCACCGGCCACACTACGGGAAAAGAGAAGATAAACCTCGGGTTAGGAAAAGCAGCGTAACACACAAAGCCTTTCGCACCTGAATACCTGTACTAGCACCGGCAAGTGTTGACACATTGGCGAACGACAATGTTCGCGTGAACGGAAAATCACCACACTCAATTCACTAGCGTTGAAACCAATTTTATACGGAATTGCCACACTTAACATTGCATGAGCCACGCCCTACGGATTTGCTTCTTAAACTCTTCGTTACGAAAAACAACCAGCTAGGCTTACACTACAGATGAATTGAAAGTCATTACCTGTTCAGGGTAAAACGAGCGCATCACAGGAGTAACAAGAGACATTAGAATCGGGCGGATGGCAAAATTTTGGAGAGCAAAACCGCGTATTAGCACCACGAGGTCGACATCTTGGCGTCTTCTCTATAAACCAACGGTGACGTTAGGGAAAGCACGTCATCCCAACAGCTGACACGTGGCAGACGAGAAAATATTCAGCGTATACGCCCTCCTACAACCTTCCGAACGGAAGCCAGGTCGTGAAGTTCGTCATAGTTCAATGGTCAAGCCATATAAAGGGAGAAAATATTTACATATGGGGTTAAACTAAAATCGTAAACAAGTTGATATTTTTAAGTTTGGTACGTTTGGGATTAAGTTATCAATGAAGACAACGCTAGATGTGTGATTATACATTTTTATAACAATTGACAAGACGCAAAACACATTGCAAGAAATAATATGAGGCCCTAACAATGTATTAATTTACGAACTAGAGTCCACCGTCAGTGGTCGCATCATGAATCCGTGGCATTTAACATACCCATATTGTCTCACAGGAGAGGGCCAAAGGATAAGATTGAGATGAAGCCGCAGATCGACGCCAGTCTTTTCCCCTTCTTAACTCCTTTCCCTTTCAGTTTCTGAATGTGGTGTCAGAATACAACGAAAGTAAGAAAGAACTGGAAAACTGACTTGAAAATAAAATGAAACTTGGAAAACTTTATGTGAACTTTTCTACCAAGGTCGGCATCTTTACGGGACAAAAAAAAAAACCTATCACGTCGAAATCACCAAGCTCGTGCAAACGCGAATATGATTGAGCGAGATTGGATTTTCTGCGGATTTCAAGTGAATCAGCATATAAATTTGTATTTCTGTCGCTGTCTGTTTAAGGCTACTTACAACTAAAAAGCGCTTGTAAGAACATCATAAAGCAGTGTTTCTGAAACTTTTTTTTTTAACCACGACCCCATTTTTCAAAGTTTGACCACTAGAGATGGGTCACGGCCCATCCATACCGGTAATACAAATTTAGTACTTTGTAATTATAGATGGGTTACAAAAAAGTTTACTAATTTTTTTTTGTATGAGCAATGCGCTTGTTTTTCTGAGCACGACTACGCCAAATTTGGTAAAATATTTGCTTGTTTTACTTTTAGCTCATTCTCTACAACCACCTGTCGGTTACGAACATTTGTTTTCAGTCCCAGTAAATAGGAAAGCCGCGATTCACATGGGTAAGAAGAGGCAAATGGAAAATGCGTTTCAGCGGTACGTCGTGACAAATCAGTGCGCTCCGTTTGTACCAAAGCCCAGAATTCGTGCAGTTCCTTTGATATGAACTGAAGTTTCAATGTTGAGTGAAATGAGTGAAAAAGTATTGCTCTCTCAACTTGAATTTTCAAATTGAGAAAGCAATATTTAAAAAAAAAATAACACTGTCCGTTATACCTGTGCTCTAGTCCAGAGATTACACACACTTTCCACACACGAGCACATCGATGGGCAGTGTTTGGGTGCTGATAAAAATTGATGGTTTTGTAGATCGGCGCTTGATGCTTCAAATTCATCTGGGGTAACACCTTCTCGAAAAAGAAAATAACGACGGATCACTCCTCAACTGCAGCTTTTTAGATACTGGAATGAGAACCTATAGAGCAGTGAGACGACGTAGTATTATTGTATATAACTCTATGCTCGAGCCTTAATGGGTTAGCTGCAAGGGGCACTGCAGAGAGAAACAGAAGGACGTCATACTGAAGCCGATGCTGTGAAGAGTGATTATTTCTTAGACCTAAAACGCGCGAGTTTTGTTGTTGGAGAAAACAACGTTATTTTAAGCCTAAGAAATCGGCTCTTCCGTTGTTTTTCCCTCCATTTTTATGTAGTGCACCTTGTAGTTATGCCCTCCAAAACCCATACTGGTGCCAATATGGCGGCAAACGTCACTGCTCTATAGTCACGACCCCAGGGTCCCTTCTTCACGACTCCACTGCGGGTCGCGACCCGCAGTTTGAGAAACACTGTCATAAAGTAAAGGCCAGGAAAGTGGACAAATTCACATGAAAACTCGACGTTTCGCCTCACCTCAGAGCCATTATCAAGAGTAAAAGATAAAAAGAATAACAAATAACACAAAAAAAAAGCCATGAGTCCAGTTGCAATTAAAACGTCCATCTTAACAAGGCAGAACTTGCTAGGACGTGTTAAAAACGGACGGAACCGTAAAAAAAAAATTAAAAGTTTTAAGAAACGAGGGGATTTCGATGTGTGTTTTTGGGTAGCACCAAACGCTACATCGAAGCTGCATTGTGGCTGACCAAGACTACCTATACGTATAAAGGCTTAACGTTAGAAATTCGACGTGTCGTCCAGTTAGCCACAGATTCTGCCCTCAGTCGCGCTACTTACACCCCAAAAATGAACTGCTCTAGCATGCGGACTGAACTGTGGAAGGTACGTGCGACACGCGATTTGCTGCACTCACACCAAATAATTCAAGTTTAAGAACAATGGCTTCATGCTACGTACCTCTTTGTTCACTCGACGGCAAAACAAAGCCTCCACAGGTTTAATTTCATGAATTTCAAGCAGAAGAACAACCAAGGTACGTGTGTATTGTACTGTATGATACACTACGGCGTTTTCAATTCTCATTAAACATGTATTACAAATGTGTTAAACGATCCTTTGACGTAGCAGTAAATCGTCCGAAGACTTCAATAACAGTCACCATTACCGTAAAATAATGTTCGTTTAGCGCTGCAACACCGGTAAATCTAATAATGAGAACATATCACGTTTTTGTGCATCTCGCATTACGCTAATCTATGCTACGATTGGGGTTTTTCGTTCTTCGTGCTTTCAGTTCAGCGCAACGCTTGGACGACTCGTCTAGCATGCTACGTGTAACCGAGCGTTAAGTCTTTTAAATATAGGTAGTCTTGCATTGTGGCTAACCAAAAGCACACATCGAAGTCCCCCTCTTTGTTTCTTAAACTTAAAAAAAAAAATTATGGTTCTGTCTGTTTTTAAGACGCCCTAGCAAGTTCTGCTTTGTTAAGATGAACGTTTTACTTGCAACTTGACTCATAGCTTTCTTGTACTATTTGTAATTTTTTTTTAAACTTTTATTCTTGATAATGGCGCTGAGGTGAGCCGAAACGTCGAGTTTTTATGTATATTTGTCCACCTTCTTTGCTTTTACTTTATAACATTCTAACAAGTACTTTTTAGTTGTAAGAATAGTAACCGTATGTTTAAGACTAAACAGACATCTGGTAAATCAACGCTGCACTGACGACACATGATGACTGACCCCAACTAGGCGAGGGAGAGGAGAGATTGAGGCTTAATGGCATGTCGGCAAGTATAGGTCGACAGCGCCAGCCTCAGTCACAGTGCGCCACACTGGGCTTGCATGTTATAAAACTGGTCTAACATATATAACCACGTTCATGTACTAGATTTGCTCATGAACCGAATTCGGCCAGCTGTTAGGATTCGTGGCACAAAGGAGGTAGCAATGACGCTTTCTCACGCCTTGTGCATTAGTGTACCCTACGTAGTTAGTATAGAGCAAGATGGCATGATGAATTAGCTTTCCAACTAGTCAAAAAAAAGATGGACCGTTTAGCCTATACGTTTAAGAGTCGATTGTATGCGTTTCCTGACGTTGTGGAACATGTCTGTTAGGACGGTGTTTCACCAGCCATAACCAAGTATGTCAGTTAGGCCTAAGAGTTAATAAATAATAAAAAGAATTAATTACCGGTTTAACTAATCTCTCGTACAAGAGGACAGTAATTCCTAAAATGATACAGTTCAAAAATTAAATCTTTATACCTAAAACTGTAAAGAAGCGCTGCTGCATCAGTCGAGAAAGCTTAGCTTAACACTGAAGTCACACTGAAAAATTTGGCAGATTTTTCCAGTAGTCGAATGCAACGTAGAATGCAAAAAAAGGAACATCAAATAGAATGAAGACATCAACAGCAAGATAAAAAAAAAAATGAGACGAGAGAACAATGAATCATTGTAATCAGGACTGGATAATGTTTATTTCACACGTCGTTTATCTACATAGGTTACAGCAGGAATTAGCTATAGGTATTTCTGCAGTAACTGGGGATTGTTGTTCAGTTTTTTTTTAAATTAATTTCTTTGAGCCTTAAGTCAGCCGAAGCAACTTAATGCTTGTATGGCTGAACCGGCTCAATTTTGAACATTACCAGACTTTTAGAGAAGAAGAAATATCTGGTAAAGGGAGGTGCCAACCCGGGGATTCGATCCGGGAAACCTCCGATCATCGTAGGAGCCGAAAGATTCTCCAGAAATGGCCAGGATAGTTCCCATAGCCGCTGAAGGAGAATGGTAGCCTCGCACGCTACCCTGGCCTGCAGTCTTGGCGGGGACTTTACCAAGATCCCCTTTTCAGGGGTTCTACCAGATCCGCAAGCCTCCAGTAACCAGGCTGAGCTCTCTCACAACTCAGCCACGATGACCGGTAACGGCATAGTTACGTTCCTCGACATTTCGTATCCGTTGGGTAAAAAAAAAACCCTGGGATTGAAACACGACAACTACTAGTCTGGGTGAAAACCCAAGGGGAGGGAAAAGCAAAGGTCGGTTGAAGAAACCCCGAGAGAGTACACATTAGAAACACTGACATTGGAGACTTTTGGTCTAATTTTTTCCCCGGGGATTTCATTTCCCTCGGGGAATTGCAAGGAAATACAATGTATTTTATCCGTTTTACCCTGAGAAAATGAAAACCCCAGGGGAAATGAGACTAAAAGTCTCCACTGTCAGTGGGTGATAAAACCTGAGTGAAAAAACCCGAGGTTGCAAAAAGGTGAGTTATGGTCAGGGGGAAAACAGAAGGGGAGGGAAAAGTCGAGGTGGTCGAACCCCGGGGATTTTGTGCTGAACCCCCGAGGAAGTATAGAGTAGAAACTTCTAGGGAAAATATTCCACCATCTAATATCCCAGGAGAAAATGATGTAGTGAGTTATGCATCCGAGGGTGTTTTAATCGAAACCCCAGGGGTTCCTTCTCCTCGACTTGCACAAGAGCATATCTCACCACTTTTAACTTTTCAAAATCCCCGGGGATTTCCCAAAAACCCCCAGGGTTCGACCACCTCAGGTTTCGCTTTCCCTTGGGTTAATTTACCCCTTACCCCGCCACCATGTGTGAAAAAGTTTTTATATTTCACGGTGTTTTAAGCGAAACACTGGGGGCTCTTACCCTCGACTTCCCCAAGAACATAGCTTACCACTTTTGACGTTGCGAAATCCCTGTGGTTGCTTCTAACACATCCGGGCTTGATTTCCTAAAGCTTTCTCTAGTGTTTTATCCCGTCTTTAACCAGAAGTCTCTACCATAGATAAGAAAGAAAGACGTTGGGAAAGAAGTGCATCAATTACAGCCTGTTATGTCCATCGTATTCAATATGTGGTTGCCAACTGGGGAGTCACAATTAGTTATCAACGAAAGCCCTTTGAAAGCACTGCGGTGTCTCAGGAACGGGGTTACGCAGACTGAGCGAGCTAAGCAAGCGATTTACGCTCATTTTGTCCTTTAAAAAAAAACATGCTGTTTTAACTATACAAGCAGTAGAAATTATGTGCAGCATGATGAACAAACTCGAAGCAATACCTCCGAAAGCAAGTATGAAGCATGAAGTGACGCCAGTAGAGTGATCAAAGCAAAAGACATGGCTATTCCTTTGGCATCATTTAACCTTGCCTCGTGATACTTAAAGCGGTGTCTGTCATTGATAAACGATATGGCACCTGGCTTCCCACTTATCACTACAGCACATTCTTTCTCTGCCACATGCGTGTCCTTTAATTTCAGTGCGTGTTACACCTATCAATTCTCGTGGAGTAAGATAACAAAGAAAACTTTGTGTGGTCTGTCTTCATAACAAACTTCAAGATAACTTGGTAGTCCTATGTATTTCTATGGGGGAATGTCACAAATTCAGGTATCATTATTAAAAAATTTGTTACAACTACAGCTCTGAAACTTTGTAGAGTTGTAAAACACATCATTGTGTAGAGATTTGACTAGAATTAATAAACAAACAAGCGGCTACAGCGACTGCCTTGTCGCACCGGTCTTCTGTAAAGTTCCTCCACTTCCAATGTTGAGGCGTACACCTCTATCATGCACTACAACAGCTATCTGTATTATACTAATCTAAAAGCAGTAGCCATCACAATTGCCGGTTAAAAATGTGTTAGCTTTTAGGCCTATTTTACATTTTAGGCGTAATTGTCAGCTTTTATGCCTAATTTTAACCAGCAGTTTTAATTTCGTAAGTAGCACCTAACGGAGATATGGATTTTATAGTAAGCCTATTAATTTTTGCTACACGGAGCGCCTTCAGGCACACAGTTACAGTATCACAACGTAACGCTCAACGTAGCCTATATAGATCAGTGGTAGTGGGGAAGTGACGAGAGACGCTATTGATGAAGACAACAGCGACTCGTAGCAACTTGACGTTGCCATGGTAACATGATTTTAGGACTAATTTTAATTTTTTAGGCCTAATTTTAAAAATGCAGTTTTAATTTCGTAAGTAGCAGATAGGCCTAATGGAGAATTTGGTTCGATGGTAAGCCTATTCATTAATGCAACAATGCGACGAGACTATTTTAAACGAAGCTAAAATTCATTTGTTTTTATTGAGGATTTTAATTTAGGATTTTAATTCGACGATCAAATGGTATTATTTAATTTAGTTACATCAAAGAAGTTTATTAGCTATGAGGAAGTAACGATGTTTTAATTTGCCATGTTATTTAACTAATTTCTCACACTGAATCTAACGTTGTAAATAATGGTCGTCAATATTTAGTACCGTTGCGAAGTTGCAAAAAGCGACGGACAGACAAAGTCGTTGCAAGTAGTCTTCTCAGCCGGTACGACTGATTGTGGATTGTGCTTATGGCTAGCATTGTTGATTGTAGCTATTTCGGAAATCCAGTGACAATTTGCGCAATTTTGCTTTGACAATATATCTGTTATTTTTTTTTTTTTTTTTTTTACAGGAATAGCCTTTATGGAAGGTGATGCATGGAAAGAGCACCGTCGTTTCATTCTTTCGACATTTCGCGATTTTGGAATGGGAAAACACAGCTTAGAACCTAGAATAACTGTAAGAACATTCAGGATATTTTTACCTCGCCATTAGCACCACATTAGTGTAAGAAATCCTTAAAAATAATTCAACTCGCTTTTCATCAAGACTCAAAGGTTTACAATTCGTAAAACTTAGGATGGCTAGGGACAAAAATCCGTCTTTGATTTTACGAATTATGTGACTTTTAAAATATAACGTCTTGACAATTATTGTCAACTCTTGAGCCCTGATGTAAAGCGAATTGGACAATTTTAAGGGACTTCTTACACTAACATGGTACGCAATTAACATATGTAAAAAATTTTTCCTTACATGTTGGGTAGTGGGTACTGTGGCTGTCATATACACTCAGCTACGTAGAGTCACGTGCAGTTAGGCCTATTCTTGCACGTATTTAGGCCTATTTTTTGTTTATTGAATTCTTGCTAGCGAATAGTCACTCAGCAAAGGTGCTTAAAAACACCAAAGTAAGTCAAGTGTACAAAGTAATTTTTCCCGAAGACACGGAGTGAGAAGAAAATCATAAGTAAAACCGCTGAGCATGCCTGTGCTATTTCTGATACAGAGCAGTTTTATTAATGTGCGTTGCAGCCAGGATAGTTAAGTATACGTAGCGACGCTTTTCTGAAAACATGTTGTAAAATAATACCCGCTTCCATCAACGGCGCCAGAAGGCAGCACTTGTGAGGTGCTCGTAGGAGGCGAAACTTGAAATAAAACATGGCGGCATCGTTACCATGGTAACCGTAATAATAGCGGCAATACCTGCGGAAATTAACGGAATACTCGTGCATGGAAAACATCCGAAGTTGGAAGAACTTATTCTGTGTTCGATTCAAACCAAATTCAGGTCGTTACAGGAAACGCGAACCACAGAAGAAGTTTAGGCCTGAACGGCAACTCACACGCTTCACGAAACACAAAACCATGCGTTATACTTAGCTCCACTGGTTAACGACAACCCGTTTTAAAATTGAATGTTGATTTAACAAAAATAAAACTTGATCATACAGTTGAAAGACCTTTCTTAAAATTATTTTAACGTCAATGATCTGACTTATGACAATGTTTTAAGCGAATAATTGTGTATTCTTATCGTGACCAATTTGTTTTAGTGATGCTTAATAGTTTCGATCCCCATAATGCTTTGCGTTTCCTGTTAATTAACGATAGCGCCCTCTGGTGGTAAATCGTTGAACGCAGGTACTAGTTTCATCCAAATGTTTACCATTTGTTCAAAGAAATTGTGGTACTATACCCTGCTTGCAGCGTTGAAAACCCGTTTGCATGAGTGGGACCACTGTATGAACTTTACCGTTTTTAACACGTAATTACAGCAGTTGGATCGTTCATGCCATACGAAAAGCGTTGGGGCCAGGAGAATCTCTTGAATGTAATGTAAAAGCCTATGAAAGAAAACGTGAATACCAAGACAGTGTCAGAATGATCGAAAACTTTCGTGATTCTTGGGGCGGCTGCAGATGCGGTGAACTCCCGTTTCGCCAAATCCCATTTTGCCAACAAAAAAGCTGATTAACAGTTTTGCCCTCAGGGGCCAGTCCCGTTTCGCCAAATCCCGTTTCGCCAAAATGAATTTGACAAAATTTTGCGTACACGAAATTTAATACCTTATTTCTATGTAATGGGGCTTTAAAAGGCAAATATTTAACAGAGACAAGCAGTGGTAGAATTATACCAGTTAATTTATTAGCGTTTTGAAAACTGGCAATACAGACGGGAAAACGTGCGTTTTAAATATAATTGTTTAGAATGCTTGGACGTCACTACGTCAATGCCAAGGTTCTCTTTTAAGAATAGTTAGTTGTACACGTGATGGTTAACCTTTTCGAAACGGGAACACCCGTTTTGCAGAATCCCGTTTCTCGAATCAAAATGTTCTTCAAAATTTAACATTGCAGAAGTTAAAGCGGCAATTGTCAGTAAGTTTTTATTAGTTGTGGTTTCTGATGTTATGTGTTTAGCCGCAGCGAGCGAGGCACGTAATTTGAAACAAATTATTTTGCAAAATGAGATTCTGCAAAACGGGTGTTTGTCTATAAATGGTTGACCATTATCATGTTATAAATGTTCGTGTTAAAATATTTCGTGTGCCTAAAATTTCGTGAACGATATTTGGCGAAATGGGATTTGGCGAAACGGGACTGGCCCCTGAGGCAAAAGCTATTAATCTGCTTTCTTTTTGGCGAAACGGGAGTTGGCGAAACGGGACGTAACCCCCACACCACAAAACGCACGATAATCGCCGAAGCAATTTTTGGCGTTTGGGGCGCGATTGTGCATGGTGCAAAAATCACAAACGGTGGCAGATAAGGCAAAAACTATGGGGATCGAACTGGTGCTTTCACACGTTGTGGCTCGTTCTGCGTTTGTCGGTAGATCTCTCCCAAATCGCCTGCAAGCTATCGCCACTTTCCGCGTGACATGTCGACACTATGCCACTCCTGGCTGAACAATCTGTCGGCTCAGTCTTTTCTTCAGTTGTTTTGGTTTGTGTTTAATAGATTTGCATATTTTGACCTGAACTATTATGTGAGCGGCGTATCTTGAGTCCTGGAAGTATTCTATGAGCGGCTACCTGGTAGGGGGCGGCTTTAATCGACGGCCGCCATTGTTTTTTGTAACCATCTTGGATATCAACAGGGCACTCTGCTGCCAAAAACGTACAATCGATTATCTGTGTTCGTTCTGCGGCGAACTCAAGATTGGCCGCGGACACTTTATGTCTGGTTTTAACACTGACTGATTTATTACAGAAGTAGAGTGTAGGTCTGTGTTGTGGGACCAAGAAAGGAGCGAATATTCTACTAAACGCTTGAAATTCAATGAACATAGGGTGAACCCAATATTGCATTTGCACATTGCATTTACTGCGTCGTCTAATAGCATGGCGTAGCCCATTATAAAACACTCTCCAACATTAGTCCGGCAACCCCATAAAAACCCCAAAAAATAATCTGCACAAACTGTTTTTGCGCAAAGATGTTCTACAATATGTCCAAAACATAATGATGCCATCTTGGCACCCTTGGGGGAATTCACGATGACATACAAAAATGGCAACGAAAAACGGTTTTTTGCTACTAGCGTCTAAACCGTTCTTCCAATTGAAAATTAACCGGTTACCAATTATATTTAAAATAAAATTTCCTTTAAAAAAGTTTCTATTCATATTTTTGTTAAAATTATTCCTTCTTGCCGAAATTTGTTATTTAAGTTATTTTGGCCGTTAATGCATGTTACATATACAATTCCTCCTAACTTTAAACAGCTGCAGTACCGGTTCCATTTCGTATAAATGGATGTGATTAGGCTTAGATGAAAGAGGAAGATGAATATTTTCCGACAAGGATAAGTAAAACGATTTATATTAATTAGGAGCTAAGGTACGGCAGTTTGCCTACGTTGTAGCGCTGTGCTTTTTGCTCTAATTTAGCACAAGTTCAATCTTTAAAGAGCTGCAGTACCCGTTCTAAGTCGCATACATGGACGTGATTAGGCTTACATGAAAGAAGAAGATGTATAATTTCCAACAAGGATAATTAAAAGGATTTATATTAATTAGGAGCTAAGCTAAGGCAGTTTAAAGTTGGAACTTGTGGCAAAATAGCGCAAAATGCACAGCGTTACACTGTAGAAAAACTATCATAGCTTAGCTCCTAATTGCTATAAATAATTTTAATTACCCTTGTTGGAAGTCTAAGCCTAATCACGTGCATTTATCCGAATTATAACGGGTGGTGCAGCAGTTTAAAGATGGAACATGTGGTAAAATATAGCGAGAATAGAGTACAGTGCTACAAGGTATGTAAATTGCCGTAGCCCAACTCCTAATTAATATAAATCGCTTTAAATACCCTTGTTGGAAAATATACATCTTCATATTTCATCTAAGCCTAATCACGTCCATTTATGCTAATTAGAAAGGGTACTGCAGCTGTTTAAAGTCAGGAATTCTATATGAAACATGCATTAACGGCCTAAAATAACTTAAATAACGAATTTCGGCAAGAAGGATTAATTTTACCAAAGATATGAATAGGACCTTTTTTGAAGAAAATGTTATTCTAAACATAATTGGCAACCGGTTAATTTTCAATCAGATAAACGGTTTAGACGCTAGTAGCAAAAAACCGTTTTGTCGTCGCCTTTTTGGACGCCATCTTGAATACCCCAAGGGTGCCAAGGTGGAATCTTTATGCTTTGTAGTAGGGACATATTGTAGAACATCTCTGCGCAAAAACATTTTCTGCAGACAGTTTTTTTAGGTTAGGCCAAAAATCAGCATGTGGCAACTGGACTACATCTATCGTTGAGCGATGCCTGCTCTAGCATGGGTTTAAATTTCCGGGAAGTAAAAAGAAAAGATAAATCGCTCGTTTGCTGTTTGGAAGGTCCCGTCGCTTCAGACGCACTAGTGGCACATTTTCTTCAGCGACTATCGCACGTTTTGTGGTCCGTTCGCAATCGCTGCGAAAAGACACCACTAGCGCCTCTGAATCGACGGCACCTATCAGACAACAAACGCGCAATGTGGCCTTTTCACCAAGCTTTCCGACGATTCCGACCCCATTCGAGAGTACACATCGCAAACAAAGCCAGGTGAGGTACTTAGCTTTTATCGAGCCAACCGATCACTCAACAGGATCTGTCGCACTGAAGTCGCAACGTGACAAAGAAAATGTCAGGTATGGGGCGCTTGCAAGCGATTTGTAGGCGTTCAACCAAAAGACGCAAAAGCGCACTACTGTGTGTGAAAGCCCCAGTACATTCCCATGGTTTTTAGCTGACCTGCCACCGATTGCGATTTTTACGCCTCAAACGCATCACAAACGCCAAAGATTACTGCGATTGTGGCGAGTTGTGTGGTCCGTCTGCAATCGCCATTACGCACCCGATAATGAAACGTGATTTTACCGCAGTAAACTGTCAGCCCTAAAAATACCCTGGAATAAATTCGAGAGATACACCTTTTCCCGGCCTGTATCTCACTTTGTTTACCATTTCTGATTTCACTGACTTTATTCTTTGCAGGAGGAAATTCAGAGATTTACAGACGAATTAATCCAACAAAAGGAGCAGCCTGTCGATTGGGGAACGTTAATGAATATCAGCATTGCGAACGTTATTTGTGCGCTGGAATTTGGGGCTGGATTCGAATACGACGATCCTGAATTCATCCACCTACGAAAACTTCTTTCTGACGGCGAACGGTCGATGGCGAAGATTATTATTCTTAGAGTAGCGTTTCCCTGGATGCGATTTTTCCCTTTCTTTAAAAGCTGGAGTGGCTGGAACGAATATGTGTAGGTACATTGCATTTTTATTAATTTTTAGTAAGGGTTGCATTCACATATCTGACCAAGGGTTGGATGCAGGATCTAGTTAACGTCTAGACCAGGATAGATACAGTGGTAATGCCACTTCTCGAAAAAGTGGGGTACAATAGTACCTGCTTTTATCGACGGCACCAGAGGGCGAGATGTGTCAGTTTCTCCAACCCAGCACAGTATCGTGCTGAAAAAGTAAATTCATTACAGAAGCTAGGAAACTTGAATAAAAAATAGCGACACTGATGGCATCATTCAAACACGTAATGGTAATAGCGACAATACCCTTGGAAATTGCTGAAGTACTCGTGTGCTGGGAATATGCGAATTCTGTGTTCGATTCATATTGTTTACAGTTCGTTACAAGAAATTTGAACCACGGATGAACCGTGAGACCGGCTCAATGAGACCGGCTAGCTTCTCATAACAAAAATTCTTGCATTATACTTAACTTCACTCCGACACGACGTAGTTTCAACCTTTGTGAAAACTGAATGCTGGTTTAAAGAAAAGAAAACTTGATCGGTCATGTCCCGTTTCGCAGAATCCCATTTTGCAGAATCCCGTTTCGCAGAAAATAAAACAGATTAAGATTTTTCTGCAATCAGGGAATTCCCTGTTCGTATAATCTCGTTCCACAGAATAATTTTTGTGTGTGCAAATTACGTACCTCGCTCGCTGCGTCTGTAACTACTCAGGGAATGGGCGAGAGGTATCAAGTTCAAGAACTCAATTCCAATTCATTCCTTACTGTATAGCTAGGGGTCTATACACAGAGTACCACATATTAGGCATCAGCCAGAATTTATCCTTCTAACTGACCGTTCAGGCCGAACCCCAAACACCAATTAGTACGAGCTCACGATTCGGTCCCGTTTTATACCCGCTCGGGCCGGGGCAGAACACTAGGCTCTTGCCTGAAGCAACAGGCAAACAGGCTCAATCCGGTTCCGACTGGATTCACAGTGGACCCGTGCTGACACCTGGTGGCTGGCAGCAGTCCAATTCCTAAGTCTGCATAAATTGGAAGGCTGGCAGGCCGCCATGATTGAGGCAAGCCGAACTACGAAGTGTTAGCTCCGTGAGTTGCGCGCTGCTGTTCATGTAAGCCGATTACACGGCTAAACATGTAAAAGAAACCACAACTAAACACAAAATTCCTTACAAAATTATGAAAGCATCTTTAACTTCCCCAATGTTAAATTTTTAAAGAATATTTTGATTCTGTGAAACGGGATTCTCCACATATGGAATCATCTTTGGATAAATCCCATCCTTATTGCTATGGATGAGTTCGAGTGATTCATGTATAGCGAATAAATGTATATAAATCACTGCAAATTATATAAAGGAAAGAGGATAAAAATCCAAACAATGAAAATCGTACACTACATATATCGTAATACAGCACACCACCTTTACGAACTTAAAGTTTCGTCAAAGTGTTTGGACCCCCGATTCGAACTGGCAACCCAGTCCATACCCCAGATCACTGACGTACTGCCTTTATCAACGCTTTTATTCCTCCCACTGGCATGTTGATGATTCAAGGAAACCTGCTGTTAAGGTCACGGCGGTGATTAGGGCTCCATTCGACCAAGAATGCTTGCGGCCTTGGAGAAGGGAGCCAAACAAGTCACAAATCGAGAATACACAAACTGCTTCAAATTAAATAAAGGGATGATAAAAATAAGCAAAACAGCGAAAACCCTACAGTAAAATTAACGTTGTACAGTGAATCATCTTTCAACTGCAGCATTCACCGAGAAGTAGTGGTGTTGGCCCGTTTACGGATTGGTCACACCAAACTTACTCATTGCATCCTTTTGAGGGTGGATATCCCTCCTGAATGTCATTGGTGTCGACGACCACTTACGATCCATCATTTACTTTTTGATCGTCACCCTCTTGAAGGTGTTCGTCGCCATTTCCATCTGCCATGAGATTTAGCGCATCAATTGGGCGATGAGTCTGTCCTCCTGTCCGGGTTTTTTAAAATTCTTTCGGGAGGTACAGATCTATGATAAGATCTAGATTTGGGGTTTGTTTAACATCTCTGTAATGTGTGGCACAGTGGTAACCCAGATGACAGCACTGTGGCTGAGGTTGCTGTCGACGCGCCATTAAGCCTCAATTTCCCCTCCTCATCTTCATGCCTGTAGAGGAGTGGTCATATGGATAAAGGCACTACGTCAATGATCTGAGGATGGATTGGGTTGCCAGTTTCGAATCCGGGTCATGCTGCTATGATGACACGTAAGTGCATAAATGGCTTAGTACGCTCTTAATGTATGATTTTCTCTGTTTGTCTTGTTTTCCTCTTTATCTTTATAAGTTGTAGCGAGGCTGGCTACCATAAACCTTACAAGTACTGTAGGCTACGAAGCTGTTAGACGCTAAGAGGCTACATAAATTTCCAGGGAAGACAGACAAGATGTTACTGTACTGCCGCCGTTTATCAGATAGTATGGGTAATACCCACATGATATAATACGTAATAAAGATAGAACAGAAAGTGACGTACGTTCCGGAGAGCCCCTTTATATGAAAGGTAAATAAAAAACAAACTCTAGACGAGACACAACAGTGAACATTTTGAAGGAGCATAGAGATAACTTTATAATCTATGGCGAACATGCCTACCCAGCGACTCCATTCATAGAATATTGATGCGTGACATCGTTTCAGATAGAAGTTACACAACTATCCGTATGTGATAGTTGTGTAACAAACCGTAACAAACCGTATGTACAAACACCTTATCGGGTATTTGCAGATTGCTCTTTAAGGAGCCTCTAAATGTGTTCCTTAAACGAACCAATATAGTATTTTAACTTTTTCTTGGATGCTTTTTGTATTATTATTTTAATTTTTATTATCTTTACTAATATTGACAATTGGTTTTGGCCAAGCTTTATACTACGATTTACATTTATTTTATTTTATTATTTTTTGTTATTTTAAGAAACATTGACAATGATACCCGGCTTTTCCCCTCGCTTGGGTCTCACGTTTGGCAATGCCATCGGGGACCATTGTGTCCCTGGTAGGTCTAACCTTGGTGGTAAGGCATTCGTGACCCCAACCCAATACCATCTACCCTTCCTATGCAGTCGAACCATCATCATCGTTTTAAACTTTTAAACTCTTAAACTTTTGCAATTTAAAAATTTTTAGTTTTTAACATCGGATGGCAGTTTAGTGACCACCAGGTCCTTGCCACTTCCGGTTGCGTTTGCAACGAACCTACATTATTATTATTATAACTGACCGAATGCTCCGATTCGTTGGTCACTTCAGGAAAGTGTTCATTGTTGCTTACATTTATTTCTTCTATATGCAGAAAACTAAACAGCGACCTGAAAACTTTGTTTCGTAAGAAAATGCTTGAGCATCGCAGTGCGTATCAAGATGGCAGCCGAAGAGATCTGATTGATGCGTTTTATACAGAACAGAAGAAGGTCGTTGAAAAAACAGGTGACGAAATCCATTACACAGGTAAATTTTATTCTTTATAAATTATGAACTTACGGCCAGTCTAAACATGGGTGAATTTCTTTTCTAATAATTGCTTATACACACCGGACCACGAACACCGCGTTTGGTGTTTCGGCCCCGACTTGTACCCA
Organism: Lithobius niger; assembly: GCA_023313725.1. Classification (NCBI taxonomy): domain Eukaryota; kingdom Metazoa; phylum Arthropoda; class Chilopoda; order Lithobiomorpha; family Lithobiidae; genus Lithobius; species Lithobius niger. The sequence continues at coordinate 26,263 of JAHWFP010236639.1, forward strand.
TAGAGCAGTGACATTTACCGCCATATTGGCACCAGTATGGGTTTTGGAGGGCATAACTATAAGGTGCACTACATAAAATTGGACGGAAAAACAACGGAAGAGCGGATTTCTTAGGCTTAAAATAACGTTGTTTTCTCCAACAACAAAAATTGCGCGTTTTAGGTCTAAGGAATCACTCTTAACAGCATCGGCTTCAGTATGACGCCCTTCTGTTTCTCTCTGCAGTGCCCCTTGCAGCTAACCCATCAAGGCTCCAGCATAGAGTTATTTACAATAATACTACGTCGTGTCACTGCTCTATAGGCAAAACCCAACACTCTTCATTCTTTAATCCTTTCCACACTGAACTCCGACATGACGTCCAAGGTCCGGACTTTAGTTCATCTTTCTCTCGCTACAACATTTTCAGTGCTATAGGTATAGATTTCTCCCCTCCCTCTCCTGTCCCCTCTTCCTGCTTTCCCGTTATCTCTCTATTGCTTATCAGCGCTCCATCGGGTCAAAATGTTTCCCTAAAGCGCGAGCCCGCGCTCTGATCCTTTCGTCACTGAAACGCGTAGTCGGGCGGCGTCTCAAGTCCCGACTTCAACCAGGACTTGAAAGTCGGGGATCTGGTCCGGATCTGAGTCAGAGTCCAGTGTGGATAGGTCGGGCTCTTGTCCGGGTTGGGTCCGGAGTTTTTTCCCCAGTCTGGAAGGGGTATAAAATGGCGTGGCCCTTTTTTGTGGGTCTTCTCTTTATCATCGCCTCCTCCTCCCCTCCACTCCCCATCATCCCCACTCCACATTCTAACATTTTAAAAATTACTCAGCTCTTTTTTGTTTTTTTCTGGTCTTCACTAACTACAATAAAAAATTTTTGAAAGAACGTTCTTTACCCAATTATGTCTTCCTCCATTTCCCACACTCCCAATAAAATTTATGAGAACGACGCCTCAACTACCATCAACCCCCACCCCCAACCTTCCGTGCCTCTTTCTTCTATCTCTCTTCCCCCCCCCCCTCCTTACCAAATGGCCCCACTCGTGAATTACTTTTCCCTTTTTCCAGAATCAACTGTTTGGGGTTTGAAAACTTGACGTGAATTTAGTGGGCACGCTAACAATCTCCCACCCCACATTCAAATAACATTCTAAAATTACGTGGCTTTTTTTCTTTGTTTTAATTTTGTTTTATTTTTATTTATTTTTAACTACCATAGACATTTCAGTCTACGACGTTGTCCATTTGTTACCCAGCCATCACTTCCTCCTTCCCCAATTGTGAAGCAATTAACTGAACAAAAAACGGCTTAGCCGTTAGAAAAAAACATTAGAGCTAGTATCCCCATACTCACAGCCGTGAAGGTACACGAATAAAAACGGATTAGAGTTCATTCGAACGCAACGAACTATAATTTGAACTCCAATTCCAGGAAATAATGACTGTTTTCACGTAATTGTTATGTCAGTAAGTGAACGCAGTTTGTGTTTGAAATGTTTAATGTTTGTGTGCGTGTGTATGTGTGTGCGTGCTTAATACCGGCTCTGTTCCTTTTGCCGTTTGTTTTCGCGTGTAGTGTGTTTCCAAATTTAAATAAAAAATTGTAATCGTCTAAGATAAAGACAGGGAAATTAGGTGGTACTATTCGCAGTTATAGCACGTTCTCTTGCAGCCTTTAAGAAGATCCTCAACGCATGCCCTCTTGGGAGGTTCCTAAAGAGACCGGAATTCGTCGAATGAACGTGCCTAGGTTGACCCTGTTCTTGGCGGGCTTGGCTTCGATATTTTATTTTCATCTTTTCACCCTTTTTTATTTTTTTTTTTTTTTTATGAATTTCTGATAGTTAGCATAAGGTTGGTGTTAGTGGGTATTGCCCCTTCCAAATTTCTAACCACATTAATTTTGTGGTTGAAAATTGGTATTATTATTATATTTTCGGAGTGGCACATTTTGAACACGATCGCCTGTAGTTTGTTCTCAATAGTATGCTATGGGGAGGTTTCCAGTTATTTAACTTATATCCCAGAACAACGCCCAGGTATCTAACCTTGTTAACTTTCAATTTCTGGACCACTGCACAGTTTAGCAAACTGACACTTGTGAATGCGAACACAAAAGAGAAAAGAGAAAAAGGCACACAATTACATTTGGTAGTATTATCCTAAGCTGACGTTAAGAAGAGCTGTATCGTCAGCAAAGGTAATGGGTGCCGAATGTGTTTTCAATTGAAAAAATGTGACGTAAATTGAGAATAACAAGGACCTAAAACAGATTCCTGCGGTCTCGCTTGCCCTATAGACGTCATTGATCTTAGTAAACCGTTGTATGGTATTCAAAAGACTTCACAAAACTTACAATAAATTTTCTAAATTTCTTGTAGAGTTTTCGTTAAAACTGTGTGTGTGTTAAAACAGGGCAGTGGCGTAAATAGTGGTGGGGGGGAGGGCAAAGGGGCGATTCGCCCCCTCTGTAAGATTTTGAAGGTTTATTCGGCAAATTGGCCAAGTCACTTTTTGCATAGCTGAAAAATTATTTACCACCAGATGGCTGCATATCGAAGTGAAAGGCGCAATTTCATTTTAGCAAATCAATTGATTATTAGTAGATGAATTCAATTAAACTCGCATTATTTTTGTTTTTTTGTTTTTAGAACTGTCAAAAAGTAGAGGATTGTAATATACATTTTTTTTCACGAAAATCAGTAAAGATAAACAGTAAGAACATTACCAACTCCATATTTTTCATAAAATTCCCAACATTTCTAACAAAGCACCATGCGTATTTAAAAAATAAGTATCTATATGAAACAAGCAGCTACAGCGACTGCCTAGTCGCACCGGTCTTCTGTACGGTTCCTCCACTTCCAATGTTGAGGCGCACACCTGTATCATGCACTACAACTGCTGTTATTATTTAATTTAGTTACTTCGAAGCAGTCTATTAAACTTGACGTTGTAAACAATGGACGCGTCGAAGCAGTCTATTAAACAATGGACATTGCAAACAATGGACCTTGTAAACAATGGTCGTCAATATCTGGTACTGTTGCGAAGTTGAAAAAAGCGACGGACGGACGGACAAAGTCGTTGCAATAGTCTTCTCGCCGGTTACGGCGTACAGAAGACTAAAACTGAGAAAGATTTACATTACAAATTTTTTTTATACGTATAATGCAGTCAGCAAAACTGGTTTTATAAAAATGTTTCCAACGCACTTTACAAGGCCAGAAAATGCCGGAAAATAGCAAAAATGCGTCAGCTTTCCTACAGCGCTCACAGCTCACAGCGCTCCCCACACCTCTAGCTGTCATTCGGTTCTCCCTCCACACCATTCGGCTAAATGTCTAGTGATGCCCCCTCAGTACAAAACCCTAGTTACCCCACTGAAACAGGGCATCAGAAGACTTCAAGAGTGGCACTGACATCGCTGGAAAGCACCAAATCCATACCAGTGGCACACCCAGAGGGGGAGCACAAAGGAGCGCACTTGCCCCTCCCAAGACCCGAGATTAACAGTAAAACTGAGCAATTGCAATCACCTTCGATTTTTTTACTACCGACATCAGAAGGCCCCTCCTTTCCGCCTCAAGTAGGGTGACATGGGTTTTTAGACTACAAGGCTCTCAACAACCAAATTCGTTCTCTGAGCCCAGTCCCCCCGCTACCCCAACCTCAAAAAAGTGTGAAAAATTATTTACATCGAATCTGAAGAATTAATTAAGCAATGTACTACCATTAAGACAATATCTCAAGTTAAGCTTCTTAGAAGCCTAAAAAAATCACTGAAATTTTTAAAAAATGCATTAGCTTTCGGACCCATTTTCAATTTTGTTTACCTCTTCCAAAGAAAATACCTGGATGCGCCATTGATCCATACAAAAAAAAAAATAATAAATGTATAGCCCTTTTTGGGTCAATCGTACCAACCAAAAAAAACTGTTTCATTCATCGGGAGTAATCGGAACAAAAACCTCACAAAACATGAACTAAAAATAATTATCACTCAGTAAGCTTTTATTTTACTGACATGCCCGTGATTCGAATCAACGAATTCCAGACGTTTCTATTGTCAGAGTTCATATCTATCCCAAGGTGTATTGAAATCTTCCGAAACCTGTTGCTGAGGTTACATAGTCAGGATTCAATTAAGCCCCCCCCCCCCCCCCAAAAAAAAAAAAATGGAAAACTTATCCAAATGCCGGCAATAAACCGTTGAAAACGTATACCCAAAAGTTATTAAGCACAGAAATGTTTTCGGTATATTTTACAATGCGTACTTCACTCGAAAATAACGTGTTTTTATTTTACGTGTACAACAGGGAATATGAACGAACACAGGTTGCACAGAGACAACACTAGCTTAAACGGGATTGCCACCAAATGACAAGCTGCACCACCTACAGCCATTTGCCAACATCTAGTTCTGTCTGGCCCTTAGGTTCAACAGGTGAAGGAACATACAAAAAAATTTCTTTTTATGAACCGAACAAGCCACGTGCCTCCTTAATTATTGGGTCTAAAATGTGTGCGTGTTCGTGCACCAGAAATCACGCTATAAAGTTAAGCCTAATGTAACAACGGGCTCTTGTTTATTAAGAACGACCGTTTTGAAGCGCATATTTTGAACCGCTCGATGGGAGCCATCTAGTGTCAGTGATATCGTCAACCTTTGACCGATTGCTCCCTAGTGCACGTGGACGCACGAACTTTACACTGAATGATTTTAGAGACGCCCGGCTTGTTTGTTGTGGAAGAAGAAATTTCTTTGCGCATTCCTTTGCTTGTTGAAGTCAAGTGCTACAAAGAACTAAAAATAATGGTAGACGGCGCTAGATGCTGCAGCCTCTCATTCATTCAATAGGCACCTTTAACACCCAATTGGAGAACGAGACCCGTCATTCCCCAAAACTAATTAGTACTAGTTGTTCCCCGGCGTAACATACGCTGGTCTAGCTGATTCCCGCTGCTTCAACGCGGCTCTCATAGCCAGCATTATTGAAGCAATAGTGCTTGTTTCTAATTGTTAGGGCGAATATCCGTTCTCATTGTCGGCCGCTCGCCCTTTTTATTTGCTACCGTGGCAAGAATGAGCCCGCTCGCCCTCTTGCTGATTATTGAATCTTTGTTTAATCCTGATCCCTAACAATCCTTTTAGCTCTGCTCCTGAGCTAAGTCCGCTCCTAAGCGAAATACATATATTACAGTATGACACAGTTATGGTGTACTCATTTCAAATGATCGCTGAACCTAAGCATGCTATCGTAGATTTTATAACTATACAGCAACGGAAAGTGTGTTTTGTGAAGTTTTTAGCTGCACAGGGTTGAGAGTAAATTTACAAAGCGAACAAAGACACGTGACGAGAGTATCTCTGCACGTCATGGGTGACGTTTACTCAATCGTTCATCGAGTTTGGAATGTTGATAAATTAATGAAATAAAGTTAATAATCGCCACGCTCCGAGCATATGCCAAACAATTTAGAGTCAAACTACAGAAAACTCCGTCCCGACCAACCATCCAGAGATTAGTGTTCAAATAGAAAAGATATGGATCCATAAGAAACAACAAACGAAACCGAACTTTAATGCCTCATCTCACGCCGCACTGTCAACATCTGGCCACCAAAAAGCCCTGTCCTCAATCCCTGCGACTAGTATTTGTGGGGATATCATAAAGTCCGTTTGTATCATTCTAAACCAAGCACTACAGACGAACTAAAGGCCAATATTCAACACGATATCAACATATCACGATTTTATGATGGATAATTTCCTAAGTCGATTGAGGGAGTGTCGCAAACAGCATGGTGGCCATCTGAAGCATATTTTAATTAGCAATCTGCATAATCGTAAGACCAATGTACCCACAAAAACTTCACTAATGTACCTTTAATTTAAGCTGTTGTACACTGTAATCCATATATTATTAGAGCTTACCTATAACTGCAAAATGTGTACGTCATAAATGTGTCATACTGTACAAACAAAAGCATCAAGTGTGCCGTAAAAAAAGGGGTTATATGATTGAATTTTCACTTGTTAAAATGTACACGGACAAAAATTGATAATTTTTAATTGAAATAATCAAATGTACAACTGAGAAAATTGCATCTGTTAAGTGCTGTTGTGCTTTACGTTTTAAATATATGATTCGTAAAGCACAACAGCACTTAAACAGATGCAATTTTCTCAATTGCACATTTGATTATTTCAATTAAAAATCAACAACTTTTATCCGTGTACATTTTAACAAGTGAACATTCAATCATATAACCCCTTTTTTACGGCACACTTGACGTCTTTGTTTGTAATCCGTGTACTTTTCTTACGAAATAACACGTACACGAAGAATGAATCTGGAGTTTGTCGAGTGGCATTGTTACCTAAATACAATGGTTAAAACAATGTAAAACAATCAAAATGATCGTTTAGGGTCCCGTAACTCCGGAATGGATAGACCAATCGAAAAAGTGGTCCCTGTAAGGTTGAAGCCCAGGAAAATTTCTGACTCAGATCATGTTTCAGAATTTAGGTAGGTGCAGTAGTTTTTTCTGAAATCGTGTCAGCCAAGAACAAGAACATGAACAACAACAACAACAACAACAACAAGTGAACAGTTTTCAAATTTACGTGTGGCCCCCTACGTTTACTCTCGCACGGAATTGCATAAAAGTTGGAGTAAAGTTGGGAAAAGTTGCTATCTACTATCTGGCCAAGTTTGGTTGAAATATATTGAATAGAAACGGAGAAATTAATAGTTTTAGTTTTGCTGGAGAGAGGACTTCAATCATATATGTACACGGCTATCGCCGTGTATGATACATTATGTGGTGGTGGACTTGTTCCCACAACTCAAAGTAATTATTATGGATATCGTTTACCCTTCATATGCCAGAAACATGGTGAATTCGCTGTTGGTGAAATTAGCTGCCCCCCAAACCTTCTGGTGAAATTCGTAGTCTCCGTTTTTCGCGCAACCAAACACTAGTGTTTTCCTGTCCTTCTTTAGAACAGTCACAAATTGACGCATCGAATTGACCCTGTGAACAGCCCATCACCATTTTTTTCTCGTAGTAATTTCGTTGTTTCCTTGTAGATGGTGTTTTAGTGGGCACGTTGCTTTTCTTGTTTTCTGCGGGAACCGAAACTGTGGTCGCTACCATGAAATGGGCACTTGCAGTGCTGATGAAGTTTCCAGACGTTCGAAAGAAAATTCAAGCAGAAATCGATGACGTCATAGGAAAGGAGAGACTTCCTTCGATATCAGACAGACCAAACATGATTTACACGGAAGCGTTCATGAACGAAGTGCACCGATATGGATCGGTGGTACCTCTAATTATACACAAGTAAGTACAAACATGAATATACTATAACCATAGATTAGAAAGTTAACTAGATCGGTTAAGTTAACTGAATCGGAAAGTTAACTAAGTCGGTTAAAGTTGGTTACTCCTCACTCCTACGGAACGTCACATCATAGATTGGAAAGTAGACTATAGATATCGAACCTCTTCCAAGCCAACGTGAGGCCCTGGCGGCAGCTGCGGCTACTATACCTCTGACAATGCTTTAACCTTCGAAGCAGCACGACGGCAAAGCATTATCAGAGGTACTAATAACAGCAATACCACCAGGGTCCCGAGTACGCTTGGAAGAGGTAAGGTGCGCGATATGTACTTTACTTTCTAATGATATAACGTTCCGTAGGAGCAAGGAGTCACCAAATTTGACTGATTCAGTATATAGCCTAGTGTTTGACGAGTCATGTATAGTTGTCTATATTTTTCAAGCAGATTTGCCCTACAGTTATGCGATTTGTTCTAAGATTCCCGCCAAGCTTTTTCGGCCTTGTGAAGTCGTGATATCAAACGCCAAGTGCTTTCGCCAAGCTAATCCCACCGAGCTTACTGTTTTAATGTTAGAAGATATACATAAAGTGACATTTAAAGGCTGAGTGTCTTTTTAATGACTGTCTGAATAATTTTATATTTTACTTGCTGAATTTTTAATTATAAAGTAGACTAGAATGCAAGATTTTAAAATGCCACGGGACGCATTTTTGCGGAAGGTTTCCTGTGCTTGGTAAAGAACTTCTACAGGTCTTTGGTTTCCACATGATTTACCCTCCCCCACACGCATTTGAAACTAAACACACCGGTTAAATTTACATACAGAAATTACTACTGAGGTTTTGAAATTTTCGCTAGGAAGGGGGGGGGGGGGGGAGGAGGGTTACTGAAACAGAGGGATTCAATTTGTTAAAGGAGAAATCACTTTGCGAATTTGCTTATTTCTATTCTTGCCTGTTTTTATATCCCTAAAGAATAAGAGGGACATTGAAATTCAGTACTATCTTTCTTTACCAGCTCTGTTGGAAAATTGCTGTCGTTAGAGAGATATTGCTACTTTTAAACGCAGGGTCAGTACTCGGCCTTGAATTCCTTGAAAAGCCTTAAATTTCGAAACCAAAAATTCAAGGCTTGAGAAGCCTTGAAATGGCCTTGACTTTTGTTAGCGTACTATATTTGTTAAAATACAGTCAATTTATGCTTAAATCCATAAAAAAAATTTTAAAAAATAGTTTATTAGGGTAATGCCTATCATCTGTTAACAATTCGACGTGGCTTCGTTAGCATTCACGCGTAAGTGCGGTATTGGAAAGGCAACTTGTCCCGTGATGGGGCAAAATAAATAACTGGTGAATGGGTGTTTGTTCAAGTATAGAGTATAGGCTAGCAAAATGATTGAAATTTTTTTTAGGTCATTTTTAACAATTTGGTGTGCAAAACGGCCTTGAAATTGGCTTCGAGTTGGCCTTGAAAATCCTTGAAAAGGCCTTGAAAATGGTTTCGTCTCTGGTGTACGAACCCTGTAAACGAACAAAAAAAAATTGTTGGAAGATAGATGGGTTTTGGATTTACCTATCACACAGCACACCCACAGTGGAAATTGAATTGATGACCATGAGATCTGAAGAATGACGCTATAGTAGCTCGTTTAAAACGTATAGACCCAGGGCCAGGGCCACTGGTTCACTGCAGTCCTCGGATGCTACGACGGGTGTTTATATTATGTCTCCTCACTGCAATATTTCATTTCTTTGGGTCGCATCTTTATTTACTGACTTTTTTTCCTGCTAAATGGATTTCTTGTCTGCAACAATTTATGCCCTCTAGGTCACTACTGAGAAAGCCTGAACAGCTGCTTAGTTCGGCTGGAGCCTGCAGCCAGTGTCCATCCCGGTAACGCAGTGGTTAGAGCACCCGGCCTAGTCATCGGGAAATCCTGGGTTCGAGTCCCAGTCGGGACTAGTGTATCTTGTTTCCTTACAGCAATATTGTATTAGATGAAGTGCAACAATTCAGCATTCACCATTGCCACGATACAAGCTGCTGTAGGAGCAGCTGACACTTTACAGACAGGATAGTTTTACAACGTGCTTACCATATCTATGTATATGGTTAAAGCGTCTGGTGGTACAACATTTTTTCCACAAAATTTTGTGGTAAGGCTTTATACGAAGAACGGCCTATTACTTTCACTGGTTAGACGTGGTGCACTCCTAACACAGTTTACCAGCTAATACTTTAAAACACTCCCGAGGTGCAATTCATGGGTTGTCACCAAAACCGTCTGCAAAAATTAAGGTTAACGAAGCAAAACAGTCTGCATTAAAGACTGGCCTTTTGAGGTTTCAAGATACACTGATTTGAGAAAGAAAGAAAAGACAACTAACTACCCCGACTGGGATTCGAACCCAGGACTTCCCAACGAGTAGGCCGGGCGCACTAAACACTACGACGCTACCGGGGCGGATACTGGTTATAGGTTCCAGCCGAGCTAAGTGGCTGTTCAGTCTTTCTCAGTGGTGACCTACAGGACACAAACATACACAAGGAGGGAAAGCAACGTTACTTCTTGGCCTCCACACTAGAAATAATACGAGTAATAATAATAAATCTTACATTATAAACCAAAGTCTCACAGCAGAAATGAAGCAACCGCAACGACGACCCCCGGAAGGGGAACAATGAAAATGTGCGAGTGTGTCAATTCTTTGGCTTGAAGTTGAAACTGGGACGTTGTTGCCCTGAAAAGAAGTTAAAATTGGCACATTGTTGCCTCGATTAACAATTTGCTCTGCGCGGTCATCGTAAAGGCCTGTCTTAAATGACGTCATGTACGAAGGACAGTTATTTTTCGCACGTTACTGGGAGTGGGGAGGGGCCTGAACGGGAAATGCCCGTTGGTGGGGCAGTGCTTATGTTACAGCCACCATTTAATTACGATATCTCTTTGCGGAGGGAGAGGATTGACGGAAAGGAGGAGTTTTACACAAAGAAAAATTGACTGTTGCAGTGAACGATCAGGCGGCACCGAGCAAATACTGGGAAAAAACCACGGGTCAAACAAATCCCCGGGCGAAGCCGGTACGATGCTAGTAAAGAAGGGTAAACGCAGCAAACAGTCTGCATTAAAGACTGGCCTTGTGAGGAAACAAGATACACTAATCTGAGAAAGAAGGAAAAGATCCTTTATCTTGTGATTTTTTTTTTTTTTATTTATTACTCGCATTATTTCTAGTGTGGAGGCCAAGAAGCAATGTTGCTTTCCTTCCTTCTGTATGTTTGTGACCTCTAGGTCACCGCCGAGAAAGACTGAACAGCCACTTAGCTCGGCTGGAGCCTGTCGCCATTATGTGCCCCGGTAGCACAGTGGTTAGAGGCCCCCCATCTTAGATAGCAGGAGGTACTGGGTTCGAGTCCCAGTCGGGGTAGTTGTCTTTTCTTTTCTTTCTCAGAATTGGTGTGTCTTGTGTCCTCACAAGTCCAGTCTTTAATGCAGACTGCTTGCTTCGTTTACCCTTTACCTTGTGAGTTATTCTTTATTTAAAGGAATACTAAACCCTCCAACAATTAATTTTTTATCGATAGTTTAGATACTGGAATTAGTGTTAACAGTCATCCGATGGCAATAGGTGTCATTGCTTAAGCCGTACGAATTTTTAAACCACCCGATTTAAGCAGACGATGCACAAGCTCTGGAGAAGATCCCGTTTGAGCGACGCGTCGTGACGTCAAGACTTTTAAGGCGCCTTCCAGCTGTCTGCGTGACCTGCGCGTGCGCCAGAAACAAAACGGCATCGCCTGGGACATCGTTTCCGGTTAGCTCGTTCGCCGCTAAAACATCATGCCGTCGTGCATAGCGAAGGAGTGTAAAAGTTCGTCAAACCACAAAATAAGTTTGTTCAGCTTACCGAATGCCGAAAAAGATGCCACCCGGCGGCGGCAGTGGTTGGATGTTATTGGAAACAGTGCGTGTTACAGGTTCAAACTGATAAAGATGCAACGAATTGACAGCGACAGTGTCAGCGTTGTTGGTAGCCATGTTTGTTTACACGCAGAGACTAGGTCGCACGCTGCACGATCGGCAGGGATGCGGTCCCAACTTCCCTTAAATGTTCTGACGTCACGCTGCGTCACGAAACCTCCATAGTCGCGAGCTCTCGTGTGTTACGTTTGGTGGGGTGTCTCAAAAAACACGGTTATTTTAATTTATTATGACGTAAGTAAGAAGGTAAGTGACATTTTATAAGTTTTGAAGAGGTTTTTGGGGTCTTAGCTATCATTAAAAAAATTGGAAAAGTGAGGGTTTAGTATTCCTTTAAGGTTTCAAGGCACGCACACATGCACCTGTTCTCTTTTATGTATTAGAATAGATATACTTTATTATGATCGCCTACTGTATCCGATGTTTCCTTATCTATTTTGCTATTAAGAACAATCGTTACATCTTGCAGCAATTTGGAAACAACAACTATACTTGGGTATCGCATTCCGAAGCGAAGTAAAGTGGCGAGCAGTTTGCTTAATATTCATCAGGACTCAAACCTGTGGAAAGATCCAGAATCTTTTCGACCGGAGAGATTCATTGATGAAAATGGCAAATTGTTAAAGACAGAATATATGCTTGCATTTGGTGCAGGTAGGTTAAATATTACCAAGAATTTATAGGATTGGGGAGGAGAACTTGAAACTCTAAAAAGGTCCCTATTGAAACGTCTTAGATCTATTTCAATTAGTTCCGTCCGAGTTTTCAGAGGGCGCCACACGTTCCATCTGGTAATTTTTGCTCATTTTTCAGCCCAAATCTACAGTAGACTAAATTACAGATAAGCTAAACTAAATAATAATTAAATACAAGCAAGTTCGTTTAGTTTAGTTTAATTTTAGGCTGAAAACTGAGTAGAAATTTTCACACAAAACTATAGTGGCGCCCTCTATAAACTTAGACGGAACTAATTTGGAATGGATCTAAGACGTTTCAGAAGGGGTCTCAAGTTACAAATTCTCCTCCCAAACCCTATAAATTCTTGATATTAGAAATTTCAAGAACCAAAAAAAAATAATAATAATAATAAGGTGCATGCAATTAAAATTTAAGGTTAAAATTGAAATATGTACTGGATTTCACCCCATGCCCCAAACGTTCAGTTACCAGTAACTCTGTACATTGACGTTTGAAATTATAAATTTTCATATTCCCCACTGTAGTTACCTACCCCAGTTTTCGCGACCACTGGAACGGACTTTTCATTGTCGTCTATGTCCCCAAAAAGGTAAATAGCCGATGGGGATTCATGGTTACCTATGTTGTCGCATTCTATGTCTGCATCTGGTGTACGGAATAAACAGGACGGCAAGCCAAATCGACTCGTTTAGTGAAAACTAAAAAAAAAAACAGATGCAAACCTGTTTCCAATGCCTTTTGGACTTAATGCCAGACTGCCTGAGGAGGAATTGATGCATCAATCTTTCAAGCTAAAGGTAGAAGTCCTACAGCGAACCCATACTAGGTTGGCTAAAATAGAAGCCGGTGGGACCATACCGTATGGTTTATCAGTAGAGCTTTAGTGTTTGGTCTCAAACAGCGAGAGTTCAATTCCAGCTGTGACACTCTTACATTTAAGGTCAAAAGTCAACGGAAATAGGTTTCCATCGGCATTTATTTATCTGTCACGCGGAAACATCTTTGTCATCTTCCCGTATAGTTGAAAATTCGGTCGGTCGGGTGTCCTGAAATTGTTTTGTAAATTACTTTTCAAATTGGTTTGTTCTACGCGGGTTCTAAATCCATTAATCGGGTGTCTCCATAATTTGGCGTAGGCATAGACTAAAAATTGGTATACGCAGGTTGATTCTACGGAGCCCTGTAGCGAACATACCAAATAAAAATTAGGTTTGTTATCTCGTCATAACCAATTCGTTCTCTCGAGATAACAAACTATATTACTACTTCCGTTACTACTTCCGTTACTACATCCGTTAATACTTCCTGTAAGCTCGCAGAAACTGAAATTCGTTATGTCGAGATAACGAATTGACCAATTCGTTATCTCGACATAACGAATTTCCGTTTCTACAATCTTACGGGAAGTATTAACGGAAGTAGTAATACAGTTTGTTATCTTGAGATAACGAATTCGTTATGTCGAGATAACAAGCCTAATTTTTTTTTGGTATGTCCTCTACAGGGCTCCTTATGATTCAGATCCATATGAAGTGCGTAACGTTAATATTTGGTGTAACGGTATGATCCTGTCAGTTATTTGGCCAAGCTTACGATTCTGAAGAAGAGGAAAACAGAAGGAAAACAATATACATCGTCGTGTTAATTTTCGTCCAGATTGGTTCGTCAAAATCGTCTTGAGCAGATCCTGTCGTGTTCAAATTCTCGTCGGATGGGCTCTCACTACTTAACGTATCACACGTTCAAAATCCCGTCGGACGGGCCCCCCCATTATTTATTGTATGACAAGTTCAAAAGCTCGTCAGACGGGACTTCATTGCTTGGTGTATTTCGTATATATGATGGTTTTTTTTTTATATTCTTAGTCGATCGTGGAATTGATCCGTATAATTCACTTGGCTAGCAGTCCAACCACTCTAACCACTAGGGTGTGCTAGCTCACTTTGTTTGGCGTTTCGGGCACCCCTCACAATATTTGCGGTGCACTTTGGAAATTGGTTATTTTTTCTTTATCGTTCTGACATGCTCCGTTGATGTGAAAGAGTTACCAAATTTGATTACTGTTTAGTTTTCCTGAATTGTATCTGATTAATATGTCTGATTAATTTAGATGTCTTGGAGAAATAATCTGACAACCATTTCCCAAGTTTTACTGATTTACGAAACTTAATTCACAAACAGGACATAGAATGTGTGTGGAAAATTTGAAATAATTCGGACAGTGGGTTAAAAGTTATCGGTGAATACAGACATAAGAGCAGACAAGACTGAAATCGGGACATTTAAGGAAGCTTCCTTGCTCTACTTTGTACCGTACGTCACTAAATGTGTTTGTATTTTCTATGTCTATTTCAGTCTTGCCTGGAGCTGGGACACTTGCTTCTCTCCACTCTGTATATTGCCATAGTTATTCCCCTCAAATCGGAATAAAGTTATACTTTCATTAGGCTGTGACCCTAAAAATAATTCGAAATAGTGAGCTGTCTTAATGGAATGTAAAAAAAAAAAAAAACAGAAAGCTAAAAAGCACTTTAGTAATTCAAAATATATAGAGAGTAGCCATCAAGCGCAGGTGAAACACGAAATCACGACGTTTCGTTTCCTAGGTGGAAACCATTTTCAAGCGAAGGGTTTAAAACATGTCAAACAGCATAAAAAATAGTAAAACAACTGCGGAGCAGATGGATTATGGTTCTTAACCTTACAGGTCGTGTAGTGGTCATTAGTACGTGTGACAGCTCACCCAGTGCCAACTCCACAGTTAAGGGACTTGCTTGAAAATGTGTCGTGGTGCTAATCAAGGGGTTGCGGGAATTCCAAATTAACCTTAGCTGACGGAACAAGGCCAGTAGTCGTGGTTCAGTTTTGGTGTTAGTTTAATGTTGAATATGAGCGATCGTGTGCTCATGCTTGCCTGAAGGTCAAGGGCTACACTAACCTTGGCTATGGACCCTAAATGGAATGTCAACGGCATTAGGCTTACTTGGGAAAATTTGGATTGGTTAGTTTCGGGCTATTTCATACGTTGACTGCTAAACTAAGTAGCTACGGGGTTGCAGTGCTGAACTAGCAACAAGGTTGGTCAGGTTTGAATTTAAGTTCGGGTATTGGGGGAGATTGGGCAAAATTCTAATTATACGGCCGAAATTACCTTTGGATCTGGGATAGCTGGAGGGCAGAGGCGGAATGAAGTTTAGGCTAATACCCAATTGTTAGGAGCACCAGGCAGAACACCAAGCGAGCTCGAGCCTTTACAATTGATGTCAAGCATTATGTACAGACAATTCATAGCTATGCATTGTTACAACAATAATTGATCAAATAGGAAAAAGGGTTAAAGGGTTAAAGGGTTTAACGAGCGTTAACCACTCCTGGTCATCTGCCCGAAGCCCTAAGGCCCTATGTCTGCAAATAGGATCAAATAGGATCAAATAGGATCAAATAGGATTATTTCAACTAACAATGAGTATTAATTTTGGAGTGACAATGGCACAATACAATTTGACGTCATGTGGACTTCGGGCTTGGCAGATTTCACAAATGACGTCAGCGTAAACTTGCTGATATGGCATAATTTCAACGTTGAGATCCGGAATTAAAACTCGCAACAGTTTTAAGGATGTAAGATCCCATACTAACATTAAAAATTAAAATTAAATAAAAAGTCGGCACAATTCGAGAGAATGTGCCATAACAGTCAGCTACTAACTAACCCAAGTCCCAAGGTCAAATAATAAAGAGAAGGAGATCTGCTAAGGTTTAGAACCATAACCCATCTGCTCTGCTTAAAGAGAAGGAGAGCTGCTAAGGTTTAGAACCATAACCCATCTGCTCTGCTCTTGTTTTATTAATTTTTCTGTTATTTGACATATTTAAACCCTTCAATTGAAAACGGTTTCGAGCTAGGAACTGAAACATCGAGATTTCGTCTTTCACCGGCACTTGCTGACTACTCTGTGTAGATCTTTAATGGAATGAAGTTCAAATGTACATAATCAGTGTTATCGTTTGTTATCGTTTGTTCGTAAGTAGTAGGAAAAATATTTATTCAGTAATGAAAATTAATCGGTGAATCTTATGAAATGTGGCGAATGAGTATAAACAAAGAGAAAAGAAAGAGTAGGAGCAGTAACCGTTTGTTTACGAACTGAAACCTTACGAAAAACACGTACTGCACTGAATATCAGCCAAATGAGCGACAGTCGCTGCCCTCCTTATTTGTGGTAAAACATGAGCAGCCTTTGGGGACGAGTTAATGTCTTGTGTAGACTTAACTTACGTTCAAACCGTGGCGTTTTCTGTTGAAGTGTGGTTCATGGAGGTCGGCTGTGGTGGTAGGTCACTTATTTGAGGTTGCACTGATTGAGTGAGCGAAGCGAACGAAAATCAGCGTTTGTCATCAGAAACGTCACTTTTTCTTAAACACTTTTAGTAAGTTGTAGGATAAATATTTACTCAGTAGTGGAAATGATCGACTTTCTACATTGGATAAAAGAAATTACGTGAAAACACTACTGCTACATTGAAATTAATTGACCATTTTTAGTTTTGTTTATCAATTGTCTTATGAACTGACGCACTCAGAAAAACGCGCACATTATTCGGATCACTTCCTTAAACATATGTTTGATAATTTTTGCTGGCAATGTCTGTCAGCACCGTATGAGTTGCAACAAGAATTCTCGAGCGCAGCGAGACGCGACGGAATGACCGAGCGAAGCGAGCGACTCCACTAGTAAATTTTTAATGGAATGAAGTTCAAATGTACATAATCAGTGTTATCGTTTGTTTCTTTCACAGGTAAACGTAACTGTATTGGTGAATCATTAGCAAGGATGGAGCTCTTCCTCTATTTCACTTCACTGCTGCAAAGGTTTGACCCACAAGTCCCGGATGGGGAAACCATTTCTCTAGAAAGCGTGATAACATTTACTCGAAATCCACAGCCCTTCAAACTTTGTTTCAAGTCCAGGAAAGATTAATCACAGTTTTTCTCCGTATACTTAGGAGTCGTAATTTGCTGTTGTGGATTTAATCATCAATAACTGCATAATTTTCACATACATTGCCGACATTTTGTAGGGACAGATCTTAGATATGCTAAGTCTCTCGTCTGTTAACTCTGGACGACCATGCATTCCTTCCCAAAGAGCCTTGCTAACCGGGTCTGTTTCTCAGTTTGCCTTCCCTCCAAAGAACAAGATTATATATTGTATTATTCAGCAACAATTGTATTGTAAAATTCGTTTATTGTAACCATGAACTCACCATGCCTACAACAAAACTCCAAAACTGCCATTCCATTCCCAGCTGTCAAACCAGTAAGTTACTTTCGACAGTGATAATTAGAAATTATTCCTCCCCTTTTCCTCCACTAGTCCCAATTTCAGTCAGAATCCCCCCAAAACATCACTTGTATTCATCCCCATCTCATTAGTTGCTTTGTAGCAGATTAGGTAGTGGCTGGCGAGTCTCTTAACCATCTGAATCCTGAACAATAAACATCGTAGCCCTAACTCTACTTGCAATTCTTCCATAAGTAATAATTCCGCCCGCAATCCAGCCCTTAACGCTATAAAATGGTGCATCGGCCGGGAATCGAACCCGGGCCGCCCGCGTGGCAGGCGAGCATTCTACCACTGAACCACAGGGGCTTTACTGAACTATCACCCAAATGTCGTTAGAATGTCTTACTGGCGAACAAGCTGTAGTGAATAAAACAAACAAAATTTTTAAAAAAACCAAAGAAGTGAACACAATAATAGGGTTCCCTCAAGGTTCTGTACTGTGTCCCATTTTATTCTCACTTCGTTTGCATTGTAAAGTTTCGAAAAGTATGGAAAGTTACTTTACTGGTTAAAGAAGTTGAATGAAGATAAAGAAGAAGTAAGTGACAAGCTTGAGTGTAGTGATGGAGTTCTGAAATGCTGTGAATTATGTGTAATTTTACTCGTTGGTTATTGTGTGCGCGGCGTATCTTGAGTCCTGAACGTTTTTTTTGTGATCGGCTACGTCTTCCTGGATGGGGCGGCTTTGTTCGACGGTCGCCATTGTTATTGTAACTACTTTGGATATCAACAAGGCACTCTGCTACCAAAAACGTACAATCGATTATTTGTGTTCATTCTGGAGCGAACTCAAGATGGGCTGCGGACACTATAATATGGTAAAATTTGAATAATTTTGGACAAACGTCTTTGATTTTACTGAATGTATGTACATGTTGTATGTGCATGTCATAATGAAACAAACAAAACGAATGGATATTTCAAACACAAAAATACAAACACAAAAGTAAAACAATTACACGTACATGAAAGAGACCGAAAACATAAACCCATAAACAGCAAAACGCATACAAAATTGAAAGATTAAAAATACGTACACGGAATGAACGCGTAATTACTCACACGAACTAGAACTAAAACAAAAACCATACGCGCACAAGCAAAAAAAAACCACTCTGAGTACTGTCAGCGCCGGTGCACACGTGCGTTTTTTGGACGCTGCGGCGCCGCTGCGGTGACGCATCCAATCAATGCACACGTGCGTTTTATTAACGCGCGTTGACGCTGCGGTGCCGCTTCGGTGATGTATGTGCGCGTTCGGTTCCCTAACCTCGTGTACAAAATATTATAGTTTGAAACCAATGATACGATTTTGCTTTTTTCGCCTACCTCGTGACCAAAAAATATATTTTAAAACCAATGCGACGAATTTTGGTACATTGATGTACTAATTTAAAACTTACGAGGGGGAAATGTTATACATCCTTTGCAGATTAACTAAATAATTCGGATAAGTTCTTTAATTACTTCCCAATGAGTCTTCAATCATTTCTGCAGCAATATTTCATATTTCAGGATAGTTCTTTACTCCCACAATAAACAATTCCATGTATATTTCTTCGAAATTGGACGCCATTATCGGTAACGCTTCTGCGGTAACCGGCGGATGTGTGCACCGCTTAAGTCACCCAAGGTACTCAGAGACCGCTTTTTCGTTTTTTTAACGCTGCGGTACCGCTGCGTTGATGGGGGAAATTGCGGTGCAAAACGACCGCACGAGCGGCGGACGAGCGGCGGGCGGTAACGCAACGTCGACGCAGGTACGTGTGCAGTACCCAACAGATGGCACGTAAACCAAACCGGAAATACGGTACCGCAGCGGCGACCGCACGTGTGCACCGGCGCTTAAAGTTACATGGCGGTCGATTTACAGTGAAATGTTCATATTTTTGTGCGTTCCGTTTACTTGCTAGAATACACGCAAACCCTTTCTTCACCGGACTTTGTTTTACCGATTTTTTGTTTATGCCCGGACTTTTTTCGTCTGGACTTTTTTCCCCCGCAGACAGTTTCTCGGACTTTTTCCTCCGCCCTCTTTACCCGTTTTTTTTTTATTTATTTATTTCATAGACGTTTTTCTTATTCCCACTCACTATTTCATCAAAATAGTTAAAATAGTTTTGCGAACGGGAACACACATAAGTCAACAATTGAATTATTTGAAAATAATCACATGTTAAACGAAGTAAACTGAAGAGACTATGTTATAATTTTGACAAATTATTATGATAACAAATTAAAATAAAAGAGACTTTTAAAATTCATTTTCTTCGAACAAAAACATTAGCCTATAGACTGAAAATACTAAAGAATACTCGTGGATTAAAACACAAAGGTTGCCAGTTGAACTCACAAATTTTCCAATATAAGAATTGCAAAAAATTCCGTTAAAAATTGGATACTGAATAATAAATAGATTGGTTACCTATTACCAAACAGTGACAAAATGTTAATAGATTATATTGTTCTTATTCCTTTGTTATTTTTGGTATTAGTGTATTGCGTGTCAGTTAAATTCCTTTTTTTTTTGCATTTACCATGTAAACCCCAATTAGTTGTAAGTTGTGCAACTTTTTTTTTGTGTAGTTTGTTCTGCATAGATCAAAAACGATATCAAAATACCATACAAATCATTTTAAAGGATTTCGGGATACGATATGAATAAAATCTATTGTACTATTCTCCGTAGAACTTTTTTTCCAAGATTCTAAGCACGCTGGCCTAAGAATACTCAAAAAAACACAAACTTAAAGGGACATGTTTTCTTGCCGTATAGCAGTGACGAGCAGCTCTCAGTCCGCGCATCTTGCCGCCGTACCGTTTCGCCAGATTCAGCGCTTCTTCACGTGACTCACGTGTTGCGCGTGCTATAAGAAAACATCAATGAAACGAACATCGCGTGAGAGCATGAACGCCAAAACTGTATTGTCACAAACTGGAAACGAAGGCACGACGGGAAAGTAGATCCAACATGTAGGCACGCCAAACCGTGGAGTAAGGACATCAGGGCCTCTTGACGAATAATTCAGGGGGCCCCACTAAAAAAAAAAGAATCGGTGTCGCACATAGGAACGTTGTTTGAGAGTTCCAATAAAAATATCAGTTAAGGGGATCTAAGGAAGGGGGAGGGGTGTTTTAAGTTCTACGGAACCCTACAAAGCAAACCGTTTTCAGCAATTTTAGCAACTTCGAAACGTTAAAAAAAGCCAGTTTTTAAAATTTTTCAAGCAAATCGTGTTCAGCAATTTTAGCAACTTCGAAACGTTAAAAAAAGCCAGTTTTTAAAATGTTTCAAGCAAATCGTGTTCAGCAATTTTAGCAACTTCGAAACGTTAAAAAAAGCCAGTTTTTAAAATGTTTCAAG
>JAHWFP010236641.1:0-10127 GCA_023313725.1 Lithobius niger
GAGGAGAGGCAAGCAGTATGGATTTCATTGGTGAATTTGTGTTCATGGAGTGCTTGTAGTTTATGTAGTCGTCGTCAGTTTGGCCCAGTTTGGTCAGTTTGGCCCTGTACCCAAAGCTTGGTAAGGATGGATCTATTGATTATTGCATTGACCCAGGGGCAAGTTTATCTCTCATTCCCAATTTTCGTTGTGAAAGGGAAGTGGGTTAAGAAGGATCTCTGTTGGTGATAATGCCACCTAGTGGGGAACTATGGAAGCTTTGAAATTGACAAGCTTAACATATGCAGAGCTCTTTCGCCAAGTTAATCCCACCGTGTGATAGGTCGAAGATTACTGCGCAATTTTAAGGAACACGAAAGGTCGAAAAGCTCATTATTTTACTTGGTAACACAGAAATTAAATGAACATGGTACGCTATTTACCAAAATTGTCCTTGATCGTCACAAATCAAGGTGCAAATTTTCGGTGGTCTTTTATCTTTTTAAAAGATCTCCCACCTTCCTCAGGCACTTCGCACCTTGATTTGTGACGATCAAGGGACAATTTTGGTAAATAGCGTACCATGTTCATTTAATGTAATTTAATCAATTTTAAGGTATTTTATTTCATGTTTGAAGTCTTAGTTGCTAGGATTAATTTGGCGAAAGAGCTTGACGTTGCTGGGGAAAGCTTCGTGTTTGGGGCTTCCCTCCCCAGCAAAGTCTAGGATTCGCAAAAAAACGCCTTTTTATGGTCGAGAACTGTTTTTATTGCGGGAATGACTTTCAACTTACTACTCACAGGCAGCCATGTTGATGAGCGAGAGAGAGTGCCTGAGGACAAGTGGCGCGCGGGCGTGGATGAGTGTGGAGAGAAAGCCAACTGTATGAGGTTGGGTAAAGCAGTTAGCTTGGCACACGATCCTCCTCCTCTCCAAAGAGTGGCACCTGACCTCTCTTGTTCCCCTAAACTTTTACCACGACTTCAAATAACCGAAAATTTTGGTGGGAATCCTTAGTATCACATCTTTTTTGTCCAGCAATTTCGAGACAAAAAGCTGAAAATCCAATTATTCGGGATTAATTTTTTTTTTGCTTTAGTACGTTTCTATTATTAAGGTACACAGTGTCTTAGTCTTTGTCGAGAAGTTCACAGAACTCGCATTATTTGCCAGTAGTAAAAGCAACATTCATGCTGTTGTTGTTGTTCTCAAAGTAGAATGGTCAACGTCTTTTTTGCCGTCTTGTTGTTCATTGTTGTATTGTTGATGCAAAATGAGGTAGGTCAGCCCTTAAAATAGTATTATGATTGATCGATAACTTTGAATTCATTTTCCCCTAACCCCCCCCAAGCCAGCAAAAGGCATGTCCCAGGGTTGAACTATAATTTTTCTGCGAAATTTCACTTTATGCACCATGCGGAAGAATTTAGTTTTCATGAAATTAGGTTAGCTAACTAGTCACTGGCTAGTAATTAAGCAAATATCTAGGTTAGCTGTGAGGATGGTGCTCTCCCCACACCGGATCGCGCTTCAGTTCCACAACTTAGCTCACCTCTGGCCACCGGAAGTGGTAGAGAAAGGAGAGAGTCGGATACGTGAGGATGAAGGTAGTCGCGTGCGCTCATCTGGCTTTGAATCACTCTTCAATAAACCTGCAAAAGATTGAACTACTCCAGTCTCGTTGCACAAGATCCACCCGAACCCTGGAGTTGGGCAAGCGCCTGTCGCTCTCTAGCAGTCATGCCATTTAAGTTCTATAATAAAGGCTTACCGACTCTTATTGCAAAATTTTTGCTTCATTTTACTATCTGCAAAATACTTCCCTTTAACTGTAGCTTTGATCTCTTATTTAATGCGCAAATGCCCAAATTTAAACACTATTTAAATAAAGCTACCTTTGCTTGGCTATCCCACCAAATGGCACCATCCATGCTCCATACCCAGCATGCATCACCATATAGGTATCTCACAATCGCTTTGGGTATCGACCAAGTCAGATAGAAGCTTGTGCTCAGTGTATATTTTTGGTGAAAAATCATCTGCCCATTATGGACGAGACAGAAGAGTTTTTTTTGGGAAACTGGTTTTGTGTACACGTCTTAAAACACCCGTGGCCTGCTTCCAGCTTGTCGAAAGTGCAGAAATTGTGATTTTGTGACTAATCTGTGTAGCGTCTGCTTACAGCATTCGACTTTGGCCAGTCGGAAAAGTTTGCGGCTTGTAAAAAGTTAGACCATTGTGCAGTTCAGCGTAGTTGTGCCAATTCTGCTGATCATTCAGGGACCTCTACACTTTCCAGTGTTTTGCATAAAAGTTTGTTGGATAGCAGAATTAAATTGGTGTTTGGACGTGCCAATCCTTGTAAAAAATGTAGGCTTAGAAGATGGTGAAGTTAATTTTAACACGGGCGACGAGCGTGTTAGGCCTAACCTGTCCAACGCTAATAGCCCTATGGATAGCATCTAGTCAATTACTACAAACAAGTCAGATGTGATTTTGAATTTTAAAATTGAGGTTTACCAATTTTCAAGAAAATATGGTGTCTCTGCTTCAATTCTTTTGTAATTACAATGCAAGAATCCCTTCACAAGATCGTTGCAAAATTGGCGGACCAGCACTTTGATAAATTCCAAGATGGCAGCTCTTTCGATTCCGGCGGAAGATGTGCCCAGTGTTGTGAATGTGCTCGATGAACCCAAGCAAGGACCTTCTCCTTCCTGCGAACATTGATGTAGTTTCATCGGCGAAGCCTTCTCACGGAAAACCGAACGACAAGTTGCTGCAAAAGTCTTTAGTCTAAAGATGTAAGTATATTTGTGCGTTCACTTAAAAAACAAAAGCATTCAGTGAACAAGGCAATGGCCTTAAATAAGCACAGAGTCCTAAGTCTCCTCGCTATAATATACGATATCCGCGACGTCAGTTATCTCGATCGCCATGGCATCGTGATGTCCCGTAAGAGTCAACACAGGCGCTGTTGTTTCAACTGCCATAGCATCTTGACATTCAGACCAATAAGGAGAACAGGAGTCGTCAGTTATCTCGGTTGCTACGGCCCCAGGATGTGGTGGATGACAAGACTTGAATGCTAGAGGTGGTCGTCGATGGGCGATGGCAGGGGTATTACCCGAAACCGATCGCATTGAGATCACCGATGGGTGGCGACGAGCGGTGACGGAGAATGTTAAGTGATGAGTGTCACTGGTGACAAAGAAAATTTTATTTAAAGAAGGCATTTACCTGAAACATTAAATTTAAAAAAAATTCGCACGGTGGCAGTGTTAATAAAGTGAATAGCTGCTTTTCCCCTGCACGTCCTAAATTCTCGCCCAAGTGAGTTTCCTAAACTTTTTAAAAAATTTTGGCGAATGAGTGCTGCGAGTTCAATGTAACGTAGGCTACTTTGTAAATGCATGAAAAGGTTTTCTTGCTAGTTGCTTTCTGAAATGCATGTCTGTTGTGAAACAGCTCGCGGATTGTAGAACTGGTTTTCTTTTCGCTCCACTTTCAGGTCTTTCGCATTAAATTAATACGTATCTGGCTACCTTTCTTCTAAAATGTGTATTTGTTCACAGATTAAAATAACCTTTGATGACCAATACTTAATAACTGGAGCAGAAGACGGAACTTTATGTATCTGGAAGGTGGTTGATAGAGAAGGACGTTCTCTGAAACGTGACCGTGAGATGGTTTATGCTGAAGAAACGCTTATAACTCAAGTGGAACTAGAAGAAAAGGCATGTAATACGTTGCAAATACTTTTATTAGGATTATCAAAAATAGACAATAAATTGTGAAAAATAAAAAAAACTTTAAAAAGCTTTAAAGCTACAATGTCCAGGAGCATTGTCAGAAATTAGGCGTTTCTAGAAAGTGGAATTGGGAGATTTTAAGTTGGTAATAAACTACGACAATAATAAAAAAAAAATAAAGTTAGGCCATGCAAATCTGAAAAAATGGTTCTCAGGAACCGCCGCAACACCTAAAAAGCCCCGCGTCATTTTTTATTTTTTTGGTTTCTTAGTTTGTGATTTGCTCTGAATGAGGCACTAACGAAATATTTATTCTTGCGAAAAGTATTGGACACGATGTTCTAAAACTTGCTACGTGCACGCAACATGTATTCATTAAGGTGCACAGAAAAAAATCGGATAAATGGCTTCAACAGTTTTGGAAAACCATTTCATAAAATTACGGACGTAATGAACTAAAAATTGAAATTTCCATGTTGAAAAAACGCGTCCGAAAGTCGGAATTAGGTTACAAAACGTTGTTCCCACCTGATAAGCGATAGTGTGAAGCTTTATAGGCTCCTTTTTCGTTTTAGTTTTGCATCGTAGCTGCTGATTTAATTTTTTAATGCAGTGAAACTTCATCTTTTCCGTAATTTTCAACGACGAACTGAACACAAACGCTCACGCATCTTGGCTCACGTGAAATCCGAAGCGCGCCATGGCAACCATTGTAAAATCGCTCGTCAGCCAATGAGAGCACGCCATTCGGTCACATGGTGCCAACTGGCAAATGAGGGAACGCATTTTCAACTGCTTTGGAAAGGTAGCTTGAGACAGCCAGAAACAGCTTATATTCCGTCTGATTGGTGAATGCTAAATGGCCATCGAGAAAATATGTTGAGAGGCGTGGATAGAGAGGAATTCCAGCCTTTCAATGCATCCAAGATGGCGGCGTTCAGTGAACTGGTTCGATCGCTACCGCTGATCGAAAATGACCAATTTTTTGCTTTCTAACTCCGAAAAAACGAATGAACACAAAATGTTTACAGTTTATAGTGAGAATACATTCAACGAAAGTGCTTTTTATAAAATTATAGACATCGGGAACATCATTGGTTTTACAGAAATCGATGCACAACGTAGGTAGTGAGTTTCAGCTTTTCTCATGTCGATACTTTGGCCGAAAATTGTATTTTTCGACCTGCCCTTCCCCTTAAAAGCTACAACGTATATATACGTTGTTAATCCATTTGGGCGACAATGTAGCAGACGTATATGTACGTTCTTACTGCTTAAAGGGATAAGAAAGTGTTCGTAAAAACAAATTTATCATTGTTTATGTACAGTAAGCTTGAGGTGCCCTACCACTGAAAACCTCGAGAAAGGTGCAAATGCTAAAGGCATTTATGCAACCTGAAATGTTTGTTTTGAAAATAAGCCTTAAGCTACAAAACGCAAAGGCAACTCGTGACAAAATGAAGTCAACAAAAAAAAAAAAAGCAGACACAATATGTGTATGCTTTAGGCTTTATAAAAGTCAACTTCCAATGAAAACTAACTTCAGAGCGCAAAAAGTTTTTTTTCTTTTAGGCTACGTCAAAATGCATGAAAATTACAAAAAAAAAAAGGAGAGAAAAAGCCTCATCCCTCATCGATTTTTCAACTGTGTGTGCCCGAGAACCAATTTTTTTACTTTGCATGGTCTTAATTTCTTTCATTATTATTGTATGATCTACTAGTTACTTCTACGCTTTGTTCCCCTGTGGGTAAAATCGTTTGACTTCTACCTCCAATTAAGGCTTTTTAAATTTAAAAACAAATATTACATTTTATACTTGTTTTATGCTGTCATTGATCCACTAGAATGGTGTGTTTATATTATACGGGATTTTCATCCCCCCCCCTCCTCAACTGAGTTAGATGTTTTTTTGTGGAGGGGGGGGGGGCATTTTTAAAACTTAGCAAGAGTATATTCATCAGATGCACAAATACTCCATAAACTATAGTATGCCCCACTGTCGCCAGGTTATACCAAGAATTTACCTATTACCAAGAATTTACTTAATTCTTTTAATGGTTCTCTAACACCAAAGCTGTTTATGCCAAACTTACTCGTTTTATTAAGTCAATTCTTGCGCCCGTCTCCTTTATGCACTCGCGAATATCACTGTTACGATCACGGTAGCAAGGCTGAAGCTAGTGGTCATGGACACTAGCAGTGGCAGGACTCTGTCTAGATGCATGACGGAAGCTGATCTCTACTGGAAAAAAGAACCTAATAAATTCCCTGTCAGACCTCAACGTATTAAAGACCAGCAGCTCCTTGAGCACATTCAGAGGTGTGCTACCAAGCTTATTCCACGACTGCGTGCATTTCCATACGATGCTAGACTCACAGGAGCTTGGCCTTATGAGTCTTTACGACCACCGCGTTAGAGGCGACCTACTTCACATCTACAAAATTCTGAGTAGGAAGGATCACACTGAGGCTAAAGGGTACTTCACCTTGTTCCCCTCTGTTGGCATTCGTGGACACCGCCTCATGTTACAACGCACACGTCTGATCACCAATATCAGGAAGCACTTCTTTTCAAATTGTATGATTGACCACTGGAACCGGCTTCCTCATAATGTTAATGGCTGGAAGGCAGCCTATGATAAAACACTTTCTGCCAAGCAGTGAACTATCTCGGGTATTTGGGTTAGTCAGGAAATCAGTTTCCTTTATTCTCTTGTGGAAACTACTCAACAGATGCCAGTAGCTTTCTTCAGTAAAACCTGACTTAGCAATGGTTTTACTGAAGAACATGTAGTTCCCAACATGTCAACGTGTGTTTTTATGGCACTCCCACATACCGCCGTTTCAGTTATATGCAGAACTCGCAGGAAAATTGAATCCTTGGGTATATCCCTTCCTTTACTAGCCTTTCTGCTGCAAACTTCATGTATGTGTGTGCTAGTTTGCTTCAATTGCCTTAACGGCTCAGTGAAATTAAATCGGCATCAGTGAGCCTTTTGTACAGGTGTGGCGCAAAGGAATTATCCTACATTGTTAGTACAGTACAATCTGAGCTATAGTAGATTTACAATCATAACAGGAACCTGGTGCATATTGAATTCATTATTGATTAACCCGTTATCAATTTCTTGGTTGCATTTTTTTTCAGAATTCAACCATCAAAGATTTAAGGACAAGGGTGAATGAGATGAAATTGGAGAGTGAATATCAAATGCGACTGAAAGATATGAAATATGCCGATAAAATGCGTGAAATGACGGAAAGGTTTACACTTGATATGGATACACTCCAGAGCAAACTACAGGTAAGAGTTGCAGTCAGGATGTAATATGTAGTAAGGAACGTGTCATTAATAGGGGAAGAGAAGACTGGAGAAAGTAAAACTCTGGTAGGATTTTTCAACTTTCCCCATCCATAGAGCCCCTAAAAATAATCCCCCCCCCCCTCCCACTCAGGACAAAAAAAGGGCCTTCCCCAAAAATCCAGAAGTACCGTATACATTTCTTAGTTATTCAGGCCCGGCATTCACATCTTGCATAATGGAAAGAAACATAAATGAAGCTGCATTAAGACATACAAACTCCCGTCATAGTATCCAGGGACAGCAGGTATAGGAGAAGTCTAGTTCCCAATACGATCTTGAGAATAATCAAAGACTTGCTTGTACTTTTAGATTTCTTTGTCATAGTATAATATTCGATTTGAAGAGAGCGTATTTATAATAGAAAGAAACAACTAGTATCAAGATAACAAAATATTCTGGCCATTTGTAGAACAGTGAACACCTAAATGCAATTGTTTATGGCTATAAGTAAAAGTGCTCTACAAGTTAGTGTTTATGAAGTATCGGCAAGTAGTAGGACCATTATGCAAGTAGTAGGACACATTCAAAAGGCATTCAAAAATTCATCACCGTCCCCTTTCAAGTGGGCTCGAAAGGAAAAAAAAATGACCTTAATTTTCTTCCTTTTTTAGAAATAAATAATTACCTTTTTTTTCTCTATTTAACTACAGCATTGGACTTGCTTTTGCAGGGCATTCAAGAGGAAAAAGATAAACAAACAGTGATGTTTGAAGAAGACTTAAGAACCATGAGCGATAAATTCCTTCGAGAGCTGGAAGAACAAGAGTCGCTGAGTAACCACAAGCTGATTCTAGAGTACGAAAAATTCCAAGAACTTCAGCTCGGCAGCAACAACGTACAAGCAGAGCTTGACGGCAAGATAGGAGAACTTGAGGCATCCAAGCAACGTGCGCTGTTGGATGTGACACAGCACTACGAGCGCAAGCTTCGAGAAAGAAATTCGCAACTTGAAATGGTAAGAAATTATGCTTCATTTGGTATTTGTTAGATTTTATTTTGGACTAAAGAAACCAGGGTTATGCTTTTCATTTGCAACGCATGCAAAGTACACATTTTTATCCTGGAATATGTGAGAGTGGCAAGCTTATCCAGCTCCAAACACTCACATGCCCCACCTGGTGAAGCAGTGCATAGTGAGAACTCTGAGAGAAGCACATCACGGCCATTCTCTACTGTACCGTACATGTTTGCAGTCGCAGTAAAGGTTTACAACCTGAACCGAACCCTGGACTCGTACTTTGACCGAGGATGGATGGATGAGGAAGCTCCAGCCGTCCCTAGCAAAGAATTGGCACCCGTCAGGAGGAAGAATAAGGTAGAATTCGAACTTTGGAAATGCAAGAAGCCATGGGCGAAAAACGTGCCACTTCAAACCTAACAAAAGCCAAATCATCAGTAAATGCTGGCAAGATCAAACCATGCATTTTCGGTGTGTCCCGCATTAGCTGTTAGGGAAGAAGAAAAGAACTACATATATGTACAGTTGGGGAAAAATCAAATTTGAATTTGAAATGTATTTGAACAATTTCGATCGTCAATCTTTGGAAGAGGACCAGTAAGAGTGTTGAATGTTTGGTTTGACCCATGTTTTCCAGGCACTAGACGGTAGGGAAATTCTACCAAAAGCCAACATTCTTTTCTAAAGACATTTGTGCATATTTCCAAACAGCCGGTAATTGACTTTTAATGTTCGAAACGAAGTGTAACGCTCTTATCAGATCCAGTCGATCGTCTCATTCAATAAATACGCCGTAGGCAATTGGTGCCATTTTGTGTTAGTTAAATGAAACAATGTGAAAGCGTCCATCCGGGCACTTCGACTTTTGTGACGTAGCGACCCCGTGTTGTAATCTTAGGAACCCCGTAGTTAACGCAACTCGATAACTTAGTCAAAATCGCTGCCGTCTTGGTTTCCCGCATCTTCGCAATTTGATTTTGGTCTTTCTAAGTGATGATTCGAGTTTTTACATCGAAGAGTTGACTAATTCAATTTATTATGAAGTGACATTAGATGGTTTAGTAGTGGAAACATTGCAAACGCCCGCAAACATATCACAAAAGCGCCCAATTGCAGCTATGAATTCACCGCTAGATAGCACATCTCACGATCAGTCTCTGTTAGTGTTTCCAAAGCTAGATGGCGACACCAGCCACGCGCTCGCATCACCATTTCTACCAAATGATAACAATCCAAACAATTCCTGATGCTTGAAATCCAAATTAAATTCGTTGTCTGACGAAAACAAAGAACGGAGATATCGAGATATCAGAATTACAAGCAGAAACTTGAAATAAATTATGTCAGTGCAAAATATGAGCAGTTATAGTGAGAAAAGGGGAATTTATAGTGCAAGTAGTCATATGAGAGAAGGGGAATTTATAGTGCAAGTAGTCATATGAGAGAAGGGGGATTTATAGTGCAAGTAGTCATATGAGAGAAGTGGGATTGTTAGCGAAACAACTCAAAACCATTATGCCTCGCTAGTAACTCCCACAATCACAAATGTTGGGATTTTGCAAGATTTTAATGTCAATGTCAGCACAAGCCAGATGACATTTTAGTGGCACTACATGTGATTTTAACCCAAACAAGACTACCTTGGACCAGAATAAATCACATTCAGAGTCAGCCACTGCTATTGAGCAACCACCATGGCTTAATAATTTAGAAAATGTCATCACTTTTAAAGTTAAAAATGCGTAGTACTCCACGACATGGAGGTAGCTAGGTAGTTTCGTTGCTCGATTTTAGTCAATCCAACCACTCTACGACCTCGAAACTAACTTGTAATCGTTTCATTCCGCAACATGAATCCACCAAGCACCTCACCTTGCAGCGAAAATTGTAATTCGAACAGTGTACTTCATGTAAACGAAATTTTGTGCTTCGTTCTCAACCGGATGGAAACCAACAAACAGGATGATTTGGTCCGCTTAATCGAAGCTTACTACACGTCAGATGAAATTTCTGCTGCCAAGAAAGCACTGTTTTCCATTTGTGAAAAGCGTTTTGTAGTCCGACAAGGCCAG